>JASAMX010001956.1:0-77500 GCA_030248175.1 Microlaimidae sp. YZB2_3 | reverse complement strand
GGCATTTCTTGTTTTTTGCTAATAAAAAAGTTAGGTTATTTTTTGGTCCAGGATTTTTATTGTATCAACCGTAATAATGATTTTATAGCTAAACAGGTTTTGACGGTTTCAACTGAAAGTTTAGTGTCTGAGCTGTGCTAAAAAATATGTCTGTACAAATATTTGGTTTATTAGTAAGGTATAAACTTTGAGTGCACATATTTTTGTAAACAGTATATCTAGTGCATTAATTTATTTAATTTTTTTATAATTTCTTTTTATAATTTCTTTGCATATTGTTTAAGAAATTACATTAAAATTTATTTATTAATTCATAAATGAAATTTACAGAATTTTTATACAAAACAGAGCAGAGTCAACAAAAACATAAATTTTACTTGAAAAACATTTTTGTTACGTGAAAAATTTTTAAATTTAATAAAATCATTTAACGAACACGCCAACAAAATAAATAAAACAAAAAATAGTAATATTATGTGCTCTGCAATAAAATGCACTTTATTTTCTGGTAGTAAATTATGATCGTACAAATCATTCATTTAAAAAAAACCACTTTTTGCTAATTTTTCATTCATATGGATTTAAGTGTTTTAAACCAATTTTATTATTTTATTACACCACACCCTAAACTTAAAATATTTAAACTATAAATTTTTCAAAAAAAGAAAAAAATCGTGTTTACGTTTAAATCAGAAAAATCACATCGTCATCTAAAATCACATGATGAACTTTTTCATATTATTTTCCGGAGCAATTGAAACATGTTACTGCTAAACAAAAAAACAACATTTAAATTAAATATAATAGCTGAGAAAGTGAATATGCGTCTATTCCCCAAAGTTATCATAAAGTTCGAGTAGGTAGGAATGTCAAAGCCGCTGGCATTTACTAGATTATTTCAAAATAAATAACTGATTATAGGCAAATAAAATCTAGCTGACCTCGATAATTGCAACATTGAATCAAGTATTTAACAACAAATCCCTTAAAATTTTAAACAAAAACGGTTGAATATTTAAGATCAAAACCTATTTTAATAATTATTTATCAAAATACTTAATTTAAAACCCAAATGAAAATATTTTTAAGGCGAAAGTTGATAAATTTTTGTATAATTTGTGAAAAGCTGGAATTAAATGTGAAAAGCTGGAATTCTGCGTTCTTAAGGCCCGTTCACACTAATGCACAATGCACGATGCACAATGCATTAAACTCCGAAAATAGGTGTTCACACTTACGCAGAATGCACGATGCACAATGCGCAATAATTTGTCGGACTTGGAACGTCGTTCCAAGTTTTGTGGGGGTAGCAGCGAGCTTTGAAAATTTGTACCCATTTTTTTGTACCCATTTTACCCTTTGTAGCTCTTTGTTTGTACCCAAAAAAGTCCGAAGGACAAATACAGCGTATAAACGTATGTAAAAACGTCCTTTGGACATTGTCCAAAGGACGTTTTTACATATGAACCAGCCTTTACCCATATTCAGAACTTTTTATTTCGTTGGAAATTAGAAAAAAATTAATTATTTTTTTGTAAAAATAAGTTAAAAAATTTTTATTGCTCATCGACATAATACAGTATTTATGATGTTTTAGTAGAAAAGCATAATTATTAATAAATTTAAAAACCTAAAATGTTTTTTGGTGACCCATTTTTTGTACCCATTTTACCCTTTGTAGCTCTTTGTTTGTTGTATTGTGAGTGGTTTTTCTACGTTTGTTTTTTTATTTTGCGGGTTTTCTTTTATTGTTTTGGGTAATTATTCTAAATTATTATATTTGTGGGGTTGTTACCCCCACCGGAAAAAGAACGGGTTAGTGGTGAAGCAAGAAAAAGCGCGTAAGGGTCCGAAGGACAAATACAGCGTATAAACGTATGTAAAAACGTCCTTTTTTGCCACGCACGAGTTTCGGGGGGGGATCGTGTTGGTGTTTTATGCCAAGCTTTTTCCAATCAGTTTTCAGTTTGGTTTTCGTTTTATTACTAAGCTTACAGCATATAGTTGATTAAAGCTACAATTAGATTGATATACAGCTATTATTAAACTTTATAAATTAATAAAACTTTTATATAAATCAACTGTACTGATAGAAAGTTATGCGCACTTAAAAATTTTTTCAATCTCAATCGTTTTTAAACGGAATTTAGTATGATAAACTTATTTTTTTTATAAAGATATATAAAACTAACCGTAAAAATTTTCACAAACAAATGTTACCACTCATATAAAAGCAAATTATTCATAACTCAAAAAATTGTTAAAACTTAATAATGTTGCTTAAGGTTGGTCGAATTAAAATTGTTATATGTTAAAAACTAAAATATCCGCTTAAACTTTGTTAAATAATGTTATAAAAAATACTAAACTTTGTTTAGTCGTTCAATAGCCTATAAATTAGATATATAATTAAAAATGCAATAGCTTACGGTATGCTGTTTGTCGAAATGTTTAAATAATCTTTATTTTAAACCTCAGGATGACGCTTCAATCAAAAAACAAAAACTTTTAAATTCATTGAGCGATTGAGCCTTTCGAGCTGACTCTTGGATCAGAGTAACGAACCCAGCAGCACAGCAACATTAAAATTTTTGACAACTGATGTTGTTAATGTTTCGCTGAGTTCATTACGCTGATCCAAGAGTCAGCTCCAAAGGCAATCGGTTTTTGCAAACTCTAAATTATTCAATGGTTTTTAATTTATTAAATCAGTAAAAATTGTCAAATTTTGTATCAAAAAAGATCACATTCATTCAAAAAAGCCAATTAAAATAAAAAATTTATCGTTTGAGTTTATAGTATTATCAAATACAGAAAATATAAATATATATATAATATACAGAAAAATGTGCAACTCCTATATAAAAAAGTACAGAAAAGGTGGCCTTTATAATGAGCCTTTTCATTGACACTCCCCTCTCCACTGGCATGGTAGCGTTGTTATTTTAGTGCGTATAATGGAGGGGGAGCTTTTTTTATTGGCCTTTTTTTGTTTTATTTCCCTTCCTTTTTTCTCCCCAGTTTTATTCTTTCCCGGGCGGCCCGGTTTTCTTCGTGTTGGTTTAATACTGTTGCACACGCGCAAAATTGTTGGGGGCCCATTGTTAGACTTGTGAGTATATATGAAGTGAAATTAAGTCAATAAATGGCTATTATAATAGCTTTCTTGATTCACTTTATCATTTTTAACTCGCCGAATTAAAATGGCTACTATGCCATTATAGTGGAGAGTGTCATTTAAATGGAGAGGCTCATTATAAAGGCCACCTTTTCTATACTTTTTTTATATAGGAGTTGCACATTTTTCGGTATATTATATATTTTTGGTATAATCATGACGCTTTTTTGCAGCAATTTTTTTGAACTAAGATTATAATAAATTAGTTTTTTAAATCAACCTTAAAAAGTTTTTTTTTAATTTTTTTAGTTTTAATATATTAGCGGCAATCACCGGGGACCCTTAAAGGGATCTGAACATCGGAAATTTCAATAAACTAATATTTAAGTACTTGTTTAAGCTTAATTATAAAAGTTTTTTTGAAACTTATACATCAAAAGAAACAACAGTATTTGTTTTTGTCCAGTATTTATTTTTTGCAGTAGCTTGACTTAAATTGGGCCAGCCTTAATTTCGGCCACCGGCTGTTATTTTTTGCGATGCGTAAAATTCTGAAATGAACTGCGTATCACTAAATAGATCGTCATGGCAGTATCATTCGCTTTGTAAAAATCTACCTATTAATATAATAATAATCAAAACACCTTACAGTTCCTATCTAAATGGTGTTTATGTTAGCGAGAAACCGATTAAACCGAACGCGGTTAGAAATTTGCTAAACTTGCAATTTGACCTTGATCTTTTTCCGTTTTTTTTATTACGAAAAAAATACATACAATAAAATTTTTGTAAAACAATTGCGTAAAGGGTGCAGTTATTAAATGTGAATAAATTTAGGTAGTGTAAAAAGACACTTTAGATTTTTCAGATCCAACTTTTTCAGTTCGTTAGCGACTAAAACCGCTTAGCGACCCGAGCCGCTAAGCGCAGTTTTTAATTCTTATGTAGGTTTGGTTTCAAATACAAGATTGTTAAATATCTCCGCTGACTTTTCCCTCTTATGTACCAATTACCAAATATATGGTTAAAAATCACGCCCAACCCGACCTGCTTATAATTCGGCAATCGGCATTGTAGATGGTTTGTAGATGTAGATTGTAAATACAATTTTTTATGTTTAATGTAAGGGAAAAAAGCGTGGAACGCACGCACTGTATAAAAAATTAATGAAAAATATTAAGATTTAAACATAAACGCTCACATTGCATAAAAACAAGGAAAAAATATTGCGGTTTTAACATAAAAACACGTTAAACTCATATAAAATTTAAAAAAAAATGTTTTCATTTTTTAAACAAAATTAAAGAATTTTTTTAAAAGAAAAATTATATGGTTTCTGACTTATTTTAGGGGGCCTACGTATTGCATTCATTCGTAATGTATAAAATACATTTTCAATCTAAAATAATGTGGTAAAAGTTTAATAATAAATTATTTTTACTTGTTTTATTCAAATTACAATTCATTTACTTATGTTATAGATATGGAAGAAGCCAGCGGAAAGAAAAGACCAAGAGTGGAAATGGAGCCAGAAAAGGTTAAGTTTTAATTTTTATTTTAAAAATTAACTTCGTTTTTAATTAAAATATAAGCATGCTGCATGTCAAACATTTAATCTTAAATATGAAGCTTTACAACAGAGCATACTAAAGAGCACCCAGTTGTCTTAATTATAAAATTAAAAAAATGTATCTATGTTAAGGTGCGAAATACATTTTTTAATTTAAACATCATTACTTTTTTGAAAATAATAATTTAATACATATTTTCAATTTTTTTATAATTTTTTAGATAATTCAATCGATGGATAATGGTAAAATTAATTTATATTATTTAACAAATACAATAAGTGAGACTGTAAACATGAGTTTCTTCCTTCACCCCGCCTTTCGTTTTCTATTAAAACTTGTTTTTTTAAGGTTTTAACATAATTATTTAAAATCTTGCTAATAACTATTAAAGTTTTCAAACGGGAAAAAATTAAGTTATATGTACCAAGAACAATACCTAAGGATAAATTTGCAACCTTTAAAAATTTTTATTGTTCGTTTTGACAATAGTTATGGCCAGTTTTTTCTAGATGGCCGAAGTTAATGGCTCGTGCCTTAATTTCAGCCACTATAAATAAAAAACTTTAAACCTCCACTAATCTATAAGTGCAACAAATATTTTTAAATTTTGCACTGGAATAACAAAAACAGCTTTTTAGACCAAATTTTGGGTAGATTGGAAAAACCAGAAAAAACTTATCCAAAAAAATAAAGAAGGGTGGCCGAAATTAAGTCATTTACACTATTCCATGTCAGTGCGGCTGTGCGCTAAATTCCGCACCCTGCCTCCGACAGGGGCGAAATTCAACACAGTTGCAGCACTCACTGACGTGGAATACCTTCTGCGGATATGCAGCGAAATGAATGCCGAAGTGTTAATACTATAGTTTCTATTTTAATATTATAATTTATATTTTAATTCAAACTATTCAAAAACGTGATTTTTATAAATCAATTGTATTAACAATACATATTAAAGTTATTCTGCAACACATATTATTTAGAAAATATTTATATGTATTGTACTTATTAAGTTTTTAAACACTACCTATTTTTAATCATTTTCTAAAGAAAACTTCGCGAAATTATTTTATTAATTCTACGGCCTCAAATTAACACAACCTTCGCACGCTTTATTGTACATACGCAAACGCAACAAATAAAATTGCGGAGACCACATCCATATAATTTAAAAAAAATGCATAATAACATATGCATTTGCATATCTATGCATATAAAAATATGCCTACATGCATTTTGGCTAGATCCGCACATATCTCGTATAATTTGTTCTTCATTTCTCACTTTTGCTTTTTATTAATTAACATTCATATATTCTTGTGTATGCTGTTCTCTTTCAATTTTATTTTATTGAAGACTTATAAAACATCTTCTTATGTTATTTTACTTAAAATTTATAATACAAAAAAATTACTTCTGGCTTACCTCGTAAAATTGTATGAAGACACGAAAGGGCCAATCAAAATTGGCCAGTCAGGACGTTTTTGTTTTTTTTTCTATAATGACCCGTTTCCTTTAATGTTAACTTTAAAAAAACCGCTGCTAACAAAATGATATAAAACATATCTTTATGAAAAAAAGTTTTTATATGAGTTTTATAACTTGGTTAGATTGAATCTGCTAATATTATTTTATTTAAATTTATTCAGTGTTCTGAGAAAAAAAAAACAAAGTTTGGTTTGTTTCGTCTGTGCTGTGTTCAATTTTAAGACACCGCCATTTGGTTTTTCAAGTCCACCTCTTCATGCCCATTCCTGCAAAACAAACAATTATTTTTCTTCTGTAATCAATGACATAAGGAATAATTTGTAAGAAATTATTTTTCTCGCAAAAAATAATTTGCATACGGTGTCGTTTAATTTGTATGGGTTGAATTAAGCTTGGATTGCGCGCAGCTAATTTGTCGTTCAGCATGATAAATAGTACCCTTAGTGTTTAATCGAGGCTTTCCAACCATATGTGGGCAAGGGGGGGGGGGGGTTGGGGAGGTTACACGTCGCAACAACACTCGATACTGTCGACACCCTCCATAAAATTTAAGGGTACCCCGGACATTTTCCTAAAATTTGGGGGTCCCAGTACAAAAAACGCTAAAAATGGGATATATGAGGTTTACTCCAAACAAATTTTTGGGTCACTCCTCCAAAATTTCAAGGATTGGGGATAGCCCCCAAATTCGGATGGAAGACTGCCCACCTATGTTTTTAACCAAAAAATGAGATTCAACAGTTGCGAACGCACTTTGCACAGGTCAACTAAAAGTTGGACACTTTGTTCCAACAAACTGAAACCTCTGTAAACTCTGGATATAACAATGCTTTTAGAGTTGTCAGCCAGAAATGGCAAGATTTTTAAAAGTCAAAAACTGAACTTGATATTAATTAAAGAACTATACGGCTTTAAGAGCATGAAATTAGCAAAATATTGCGAATTCTTTGCGGTCATGTTATGGAATGTATTTATATCGAGCCAAATGTCGCTGGTTCAAGCCCGCTCCCGGCCATGTTTTTATTTGTTTAAAAAAACAAATTTTCAAAATAGCGCCTAAATACTGTAATATATGCGCTAGATGATAATGTACAATTTATATATTTCAAATTATTAAAAAATTTTAATACGTATTTTTATTCACTAATGATCCCAGATTTGAATCGTATATTGGATATAAAAAAATCTTTACGAGTTAGAGGGGAACGCATTATTTAATCAAAGTGTGTGTTTTTTTTTTAATTATAAAAAACCCGATAATACGTTTTTAATTCCTAATTTTATTTTGTTTACTCGAAAACAATTTCAAGTGTTTGGGTCTTTTTGCTTTAAATAATCTAGTTTTTATGCCCTTTTGGTTTTTTCTTTCTTAAATTTTACTTTTTTTATTACGATTACTTAGCTATACCGTGGGCTTCAAATTTTGCTTCAACTTTATTTGTATTTTCTAAAAAAAATTTCTTCCTTCGGAATAAAACCAATTTTAAAAGGGTCTCTACATCGAAAATTTGTTTTAAAGCTCGAAATTTGTCGGTATAAATAACAATATGATGGCGAACTTCCCGCTAAAATACGTCATAAACCGCGCAACAACTGACCCAATAGCCACCGTTACCGGAATTGAATATCTCAACACCTATAAATTGTTATCTCTAATAGTAGTATTAGTCATCGCTTTTCAAATAATTTTGAATAAACAAATTCCAAAACGCTAAGCATCAATAAATGCCGGCTATTTTCATTTCAAACGATGTCTTTTGACGCTTTTTTTAAACATTTTAATGCTATTTGATGGTGTCTTTTATTTTGCGTGTTAAAAACTAAAAATGTGAAGTAAGTACATAACATGGCGTTTTTAATAAACTATCTTTTTAAATATATGTATTTGGTAAAAGTTGTAAGTGACGTTGTTTTACAGTGCTAGGTTAAAAATAAAATGAAGGTTTTTAGCGCTTAATTTTAGGTCTCTATTCCTAAACCATTTTTGAAAGTAAAAAGTAAAAAAGAATATAAAAAACTTTTGTCTTGTTGCGATTTAAATACCAAAAAGAATGCCTTCCAACAAATGTTAACAACTTTTTCGACGACTTCTAATAACTTTTAACAGTATATATCTGATTTATATATGGAAACTTACAAGACAAATAAAAAAATGGCTTTCGTAGTGAACTGTGATAATGAACTGAATACTTCTACTTTAAATTGAACTTTAGAGTTGAAAATCAAAGAACCTTTTTTATCGTATGTTGTAATAAGAACAATAAGAAACTCAACAAGTTTCGTAATTATTTTTTTAACTATAAATTTGAAGAACAGTACCTAAATTTTGTTCTTAATAATTAGGAAATTTTAGGATTTTAAAAATAAAAACCTTAACTTTTTTGTTTTCTATAGTTCTGATATTTCAGGTTAACGTGAAAAAAAATGGCGACATAATTCTTAATTTATGCATGTGAAAAAACGATTAAATACGATAATCTTGAGGTGAAGAGGGTTTCAGCATGTAAAAATTTCAATATTCCTTCTCTCATTATCCGATTGTTGCATTCGCAGCTTAGCATTTGCTCCTAATTACATTGTTTGCAAATAGGTGAGCGTTTGTGTCAATGGGTCGACACAAAGCTGGGAATTTCTTACAAGAATTAACCATGGAAGCGGAAAATCTTTTCATTTCAGTATTTCTTTGTAAAACTCTGATTGTTTCTTTTAATGCTATCCGACAATTCCAGTAATTTCGCTGCTTTTTACTTGCAAAAAACACCAAGTTTGTTTGATTTTTAGGTTTTTACTTTTTAATACTGGATTAAGTTATTAACAAATTACACTTGGTAAAATGTACCTCGATAATTTTCCGCATTGAAGTGTGTATTTAATCACAGAAGCACAAAGCAATAAAAATGTACCAAACTATTTAATATTTAGAATTAATTATATTTTTTTCACATTATTTATCAAATTAATCAGTTTATTAACGGCTGAATTTTAATGATCGTTTGTATATTTTTTTAAGGCGAAGGAGGGATTTAAAATACGCTCTGATTAGTTTTTAAAAGTTGTCATAACAGCAAAATTTTAAATGTCTTCTGATTCCTTTTACAACTCTAGGCGTTCAGCCAGACGTAATTTTTCTATGCTATAATATAATAAAAGATGGTTAGACTCTTACCCGTAGACTGTGGCTTCATTTGGCAGTCTTATTATTGGTCATCGGCGGGTTTTTTTATACAACACAAAATTTTTGTAACTTTTATCTTGAGCAAATATATAGCAATTGGCGAAATAAAAGGTCTATGGACATTAAAGCAGTAAAAAGTTTGCTTAATATCGGTCTATTATTTACGAATTAAATTTATTTATGTGTATTTTGTAATTTCCGCAATTGGAATGACTGCCTCCACTTAAAAAGTTTTCTAAGCAATTTGTGTAAAATCTAGACCTTTGTAATCCATCTAGATATATACGGTATTTAACATTACTTTGCGGATAACAAATTTTAATCACCGTTTGTTTCAAATTCTACAAATATTCCTACAGTAAAGAAGTTTTTAGCTTTATAGAAAAATAAGTGTTCAGTTTTATAGAAAAAAAGGAAACCGCTTTGAATTTTTTTGTTGTTGATGTTTTTGCTTAAAAAAATTTCCGTGTTTTGTTGTACACTATCCTTTTTAATTAGATCTAAATTATTTCTTGCTTTCAATTGTCAAAAATAACATTTATATATAAAAAGTTTTTTTATTAAACTATCGCAAGGCACTGAGGTTTCCGGAAAAAAGCTAGTTGCTATTTACGTTTCTGCGGTTTTTAAAAGTTTGCTATTTGGCAAGTTGGTATATTTCGCTGTACAGTTGCGTTAGGGGTCTCAAAATATTAAGAGCTCTTTTTGCGCAGCTGGCAATTTAAAGGCGGAGTCAACTGGTCAGCCTACAAATACGTTTAGCCAATAAGCGCCGATATCGCCGGAAATAATCTTTACACCTTTTTCCCGGGCTTCAGTATAAAGCAGTTTCTTTTTCGGAACGGATTTTAAAGCGTGTCATTACAGCTTTCTTTAACTTATTTTTATCGCTACTAAATTTTAAACTAACACAGTTTTAAATTAAGTATATATTCTTGGTTTTTTAATTATTCCGGTTTTATTTATGTATTTAATGAATATTTAAGCTGTTTAAACTCGTTGTTTTTTGTTATATAAACTCATGTACTCATGTATATTAAGCTGGATTTAATTTAATGGCTGGCTGACAAAACCGCGAACTCTGCTGCTGTGTTAAAAACAACGTTTGGATATTTTTTTTAGAATATTTCATATTAAAATGGATTTTTAGTAGTACACGTGTAATAAATGTTCGTTAAAACCTATTTTTATTACAGGAAAAAATTCAATTTTTTATTATAATTTTCGGTCATAAATAAAAGCCTCATCCGTTTCCCTGTTTTAACTTCGCGCGAGTTTTTATTTTGGGTGTTAGTCGCCAAGGTATCTTGAATTTTTTATTAATGTTTAGTTTTTAATAAAAAACCACGATAAAAAAACCATTAATTTTTGATATTGTTCACTGAATAAAAAGTTATAAGAAAATAAGCAAATTGAATAAAAAATATTCTTACTTTTATATTTCTATTATTAAATATTTTTAAGCCTTTGTTTGTTAAGTAGTCGTAAATAGCTTTGTTTTGCTTGGTTATCACGATCCATATTTTTCCTCTTAAACAACAGCGCAACGCGATAGATTTTACGTAATCATATAGTGGTGTTCTTTTTAAAATTTTGAGCTGCGGAGCTGAGCTTTGTTTTCGAAGCTGTTAAGTACTACGGAGGTTAGAAGTACTGTCATATTTTTTGTTATTTTATTAAATATTAAAAAATAAATTACATATTACAACACTAAACAAGATTTTGGCGAGTAAATGAGTAAATTTTTTAAACCATATTCAAAAATTTAAAATTAATAGCAAAATGTCCTTAAAATAACGTAAACTTTTTAATTAATAAACATGTTAAATGGCTTCCTGAATAATTAATACGGCCGTTCGGAAGCTTTAAAATTCTTCTGCCTAAATTTATCAAATCTGTTATGTTTTAACATTAATTATAACAGAATGAGTGAGTTTCGTCTTTTTAAAATATCCTTTTTTTGTTTGCAGGTTTAAGTCCTATCAAGTTTAAGTACGGTAGTACATCTAGTAAGGTTTTAAAAGCCTCTTATTTAAAGCAAGAAATTGCATAATATTATACCACGTTTTTATAAATGTTTGTTTTGTCTCTCGCTATCTTGTGAGTCAACGAAGCTCATTCAAAACATTTTAATTCCAATGCATTGTAGTGTTTACGGTAGCTTTTTTAACCTGCTCCTCAACCAAAGTGAAATATACCGTTTTTTAGGTGAATTATCGTTATGTTCAACAAACTTAACGAAAAGCGACTTTCTAAAAGAGAAAAAGGCAGGTTTCTGGGGATGTCATACTGTGGTTAATTTTGGCCAAGTTATGTGCTGTGTCAAATTATAAGTACCGTAGTATTTTAACAGTATCTGATTAAAAGCAGAACATAACATAAAAAAGTACGCTGTTCTTTAATAAAATTAATGATCGTTTTGTCTGGCAATTGAACAGAAACGTCAATTTTATAACTTTCGAAAAACCAATCTGTCGCGGATGTCTAACTGCGGCCAATTTCGGATCATCCTTTTTTCCAGTCAGGTTATGAGATCTGTCAGGTTTTAAGTACGGTAGTATTTAACTGATTTCGAACAAAAACAAAACATGACATAATGTTACATCGCAACTGATTATTTAGTCTTACGAATTGAACCAAAACGCAACTTTCTAACTTTCGAAGGGTTAACTTTCGTGAATTTTTCAACTGCGGCCAATACCGATTAAGTTATGTGCTCAGTCGAATTGTAAGTGCGATAGTATTTTAAAAAATTCTAAACAATAGCAAAAAACGGCACGAAATTGTATTATTCTTTAAAAAAATTAATAATTGTTCTTTCGGATAAATTAAACAGAAAAGAAAGTCGAATTTAACTTTAAATTCAACTTTTCAACTTACTAAAAGCCTGTCGACTATTCAACTGTCGCTGAGGTTTAACAGCGACCAATTTCGGTCAAGTTATGTGTTAAATTGTTAGTACCGTAGCATTTAAATAACTTCTGAGCAAAAGCAAAACATGGCATCAAAAATCAGTTGTCTTTAACAAAGTTAACAAATTAACCATCGTTTTGTCTGAGAAATTGAACTGAAAGCGAATTTCCAAGTTGTCGGTAAGCCCGTCTAACTGTCGCGGATGTCTCTAACTTCGGCCAATTTCCAGATCTCCCGCGGATAATAAACATCCCACCCAGCGACAGACAAAAGGAAGGGCCGTCGGACGCCTTGAATCGGATAATAAGTGGGCGGGAGGGTCTCTTACCGATTCCATTCCGATAGTTAAGTGGTTTATGTCGCCACCTCCCATTTTTTCCCGGGCGCCCAATCAAAAAAAAAAAAACTTTAGACCGTCGATAATCTTAAACGAGATTACACATGTTGTAAGGTGAAAATAAGAATTTAAGTTAAAAGTTTCTGTAAATTTGTATCCGAGCAAATTATCCGAGCAAATTCTATCTGCTTATTACAGATTTGTTTGTTCCCGATTTGACTTCCGATAGTAAAGTGGTTGATGTCGCCACCTCCCTGTTTTCCCAGGCGCCCAAGCAAAAAAAACGACCAAACGAGACTATTTTGGAATGTGAAAATCACAATTTATGTTTAAATTTTTGGCAATTTTAATGTAAATTTGTATACGGGAAAATTTTTTGTATTTATTTGCTTATTGCTGGTTTGTTTGCTCTAAATTTCAAGTCCATAGTTATTTGGTTTATGTCGCCACCTCCCTTTTTTCCGGACGCCCAACCATAAAAATTTTAAACCGTCGATAATGAATGATAATGAGACTACATAATATGTTGAAAGGTAAGAATAAGGATTTAAATTAAAGATTTCTGTAAATTTGCATCCGAGCAAATTATTTGTATCTATCTATTTATTACTAATTTGTTTGTTTCCGATTTGAATTCCGATAGCTAAATGATTGATGTCGCCACCTTACTTTTTCGGCACCCAAGCGAAAGAACGACAGTCAGAAATTTTAAACGAAACTATACTGAAAGAAAATATCGATTTAAGTTAAATTTTTTTCCAATTTTAATGTTAATTTGTATCCGACCAAATTATTTGTATCTATCTATTTATTACTATTTGTTTGTTCTGAATTTGATCCCACAATTAAGTTTTTTATCTCACCACCTCCCATTTTTTTCCGGTCGCTCAAGCAACAGCAAAAAAAACGACCCTCCAAAACATTAAACGAGACTATGTTAAAAAGAGAAAATAAATAAAAAATTTCCTTCATTTTTAATGTAAATTTCTATTCAAGCAAATTATTTGTATCTATCTACTTATTAATGATTTGTTTGTGTTCAATTTTATTTCAATAGTTAAGTGGTTTATGTCATCCCCGTTTATTTCCTCCGGCGCCAAACAAAAAAAAGACCGTCAAAAATTTAAAGCAAAAATATTTATTTATTTTGGAAAGCGAAATTAACAATTTAAGTTTTCAATTTCTTTTAATTTTAATGTAAAATAGTTAGTATCCGAGCAGATTACTTGTATCTGTCTGCTTATTGCTGATTTGTTCTCAATTTCAAGTTTATGTTTAAGTCATTTATCTCGCCACTTTCCGTTTATTTTCCGGCGCCCAAGATTAAGAATGACGTAGAGAACTTTAAAGGAGACTATTTTCAAATAGGAAAATGATAATTTAAGTGAATCTTGTTTTAATTTTTTTTTAATTCCCACATTTGTAAAATCGTATTCGAGTATAAATTATTTGTATTTGTCTACTTATTACTAATTTGTTTGTGTTTATTACCCATTTGAGTTGTCCCGACTTAAATGGGTGAATTTCTATATAAGTCCCTTATATAGAAAGTGCGCATTATACCAATTTCAGCATAAAAACTTTAAAAGTGAAAACTTTTAATGTTTTTATTAATGTAAGTAGGGTAACTGACTTAATTTCGGCCACCTTTTTTTATTTTTTTAGATGAGTTTTTTCTGGTTTTTCTAATCGACCCAAAATTTGGTCTAAGAATCAAACGATAACTATTTTTGTTATTCCAGCGCAAAATTTTAAAATTTCTGTTACACTTAAGCCCGGTTCACACTGCTGCGATAGGCGACAGGCGATAGGAGAAAGGCGATAGGTGACAGACGACAGGCGATAGGCGATAGTGTCGTTCAGTTCACACTGAAAGAAAATTGCGATAGGCGATAATGTATTGTTTTAATTTTAAACAGTGTTTAAAAATTGTGCTAGCTTTTAATTCTTAAAAAAATCTCGCATTCAGCCGCAATTTTGGATGATATTACAGCATAAAATTTAGTTATTTTAAGACGACGACAAAAAAATGAAAATCGGCCATAGTGGGTAGTCTTATCAACCAAACAGAGTTCAAAAAGGGGAATATTATTTTTTATCAAGTATTTTAAACAGATTTCAAGCTTCCAAAATGATATCGCTTGTTTAAAGAACGAAACTCCGGCAGCCATTTAGAGCATAGAAAGCTCCGGAATTCCGAGCTTCCTCCGCTTCTAAATGACTGGAGCTTCGGAGGATGACATTGGAGGGTAGAAACATCGCTACTGTAATCTAACTAAGCATATGACGTTTTTGTTTATGTTTCAAATTACTGTATATTTTTTAACGCCAGGGTCCTATTTCATAAAAATTGCCAGTAATTAATTTACATCTGTAAATTAATAAACGCATATTTTTCTTTTGTATTTTTAATAAAAAGTAAAAATTTATTCAAATGTTCTTTTTTTCGTTTTATCATAAATTGTGGGTCGCTTTTGAACCAAAATTAGCAAATATCCATCGAAATTAATATTTTTACGCAAATTTATCCATAGTTAAAAAACCAACCAACCCATCAAAAAACAAAAAATGTTGTTTGTATTTATGTTCAATTCAACGAAGCGTTATATTTCATTACATAAATTTGTTAATTTACGAATTTCGCATGTAATATGCTGAAACTGCTTGTGTTTTGGCTGTCGCCTATCGCAAAATTGCGATAAGATTAGAACTTTGATCCAACCACTATCGCCTGTCGCCAGTCGCCTATCGCAAGTTACTATCGCCTATCGCAGCAGTGTGAACTGACAGGAGCCTATCGCCTATCGCCTGTCGCCTATCGCCTGTCGCCTATCGCAGCAGTGTGAACCGGGCTTTAAAGATCAGTGAAGGTTTAAAGTTTTTTTATAGTGGCTGAAATTAAGGCGCGAGCCATTAACTTCGGCCACCTAGAAAAAACTGGCTATAACTAGTGCCAAACTGAAGAATAAAAATTTTCAAAAGTTGCAAATTTATCCTCAGGTATTTGTTCTTGGTACATATAACTTAATTTTTCTAGTTTGCAAACTTTAATAGTTATTAGCAAGACTTGAAATAATTATGTCAAAACCTTAAAAAAAAGTTTTAATAACCTGTATTTTTTGTTGAATTTTTATTTTTGGCTTAAAAAAAGTCAAAAAAAGTCAAACGAGCAAAAAAATTCTATATAAATACGGTAGTACGATGATATTTAAAAACAGTAAAAAACAGCAGGTTCTTTCACTTAAATTTTAAGGTGGCCGAAATTAATGGAATTTTAAAATGCGCATTTAGTTAAACGCGTTGCAAAGTGAATTTGAAGAAAATATCAAAACATGAAGATTAAGAACTTTGAACCTTAGATAGAAGATATTTTAAGGTTATATAGTTCTAAATTTGATGCAGTTCAAACACAAAGCAAAGATTAAGAAAATCAGAAAAAATTCACTTTTTGTATGAAAATGTTGATAATGCAGAATAACAAAAATAAAAAACTTTTGCAAAAACCCTTTATTCAATATAAATCCAGTTACTTTTCTTTTGTGTTTTAAAAAAAAGCCAATTTTTTAAACACCCTAAATTGGTGGCCGAAATTATATATTTATATATTTAAGCAAATTACTTGTTGTTGAGTTTATTTTCTTGAATGGATAAGTGCTTTATCTCGACATCTTCCATTTTTCTAGGCGTCTTGGTACACTCACGATGAATAAAACTTGAAACAGGACTCAAAGGAGTTGCTTAATTTTTTTTATCGTTTAAAAGTCTTAAATACATATTTAAATAAACTTTTATATTAGTATTTAATCAGTTTGATTTCTACTGATCTGTTTTTTTTTCTACAGTGGATTCATGAAATTGAATTGTTAAGTGATATATGTCGGTATATTATTTTTGGGCACATGTATTGATTGCCAATTTGTAACGAGATAACTTTTGTTTTAAAACTTACAAATTAATTTTTATTAAAGCATTTATAATTTTGTGTGTGCATAAATAGCCTAAATTGCTTTATTTTTATTTTCACAAATATAATTGTGTACTCAAAACTTTCTTATATCTAAAATTATGCTTAATTTCCATGCGGATTTTTTTTGAATTTACAATATTTTTGAAATAAAAAAAAGTCTAATTGTCCAACTTAAATAACTACAACTGCTGCGTCTATCAAGTGTGCTATTTTGCTTATCAAGGGCTATCATCTTACATCTATGTACATTAATCGATGCTCAATACAACGGCATGGCATGTTGTAAAAATCACCAAAGCCAAGTCATAGTGCGACTATTAAAAATCTTTTCTTTATTAGAGAGCGTTTAGCTTATTTGTTTTCTTCTGCAAGCCGTAAAGTTACTTTTAGTGCGTTTTAACGGATAAAATTTGAAGCAATTTTTTTCTACAACTAGAAATGTCTTGTTTTGCATAATTCACTGACTTTAAAAGCTTAATTTTGACATCGTGATGACAACAATTAAAAATTTAAGCTTTTGTTCAAATGACGTTCATAATATTATCAAAAATATATAAGAAAGAAAAATAAGAAACTAAAAACAACCCGCTTAAACAAAAAAGTTAAACGGTATTTTTAAAGTATATTTTAAAATGAAAGTTTTTTTAAAAACTGTTTCTCCTGAATGTCTCATTTTTCATTTATTATGTATGTTTGATATTATAAACAAATAACTTGTGACTAAAGCGCATGTGAGATTCCCTTTTTTATAATCACCATTCTGTTTTTATTGGAGTTAGCTCACCTTAAACGTTTTGATGTTTTCTTTCGACTTCTTTTTACAATCAATAATATTTCTTAGGTCGATGGTGAAGTGTTTCTATTTCAAAAATTTATTATGCAAAGTTTTCATTTGAAATACGTTGGCTTGCTTCCCAGTGAATAAATTACATACAGCTTGTTTACCTTTGGCTGGTTCACACCGGAATGACCAGTCACAAGTGATAAATGATAACGTCTTCCGCGCACTTTACACCGTTCCAATATCACTGGTCGCTGCGGTGCAAACGCGTTGTCACTTGTCACTTTCATTAAGGTGCGAACAAGGCTAAAACGTTTTCTTTTTAGTCTAAAGTTATGTTCATAAGCGAGTCGGATGTTTTCTTAAGAACACAAAAATCGTCTTCAAAACTTCTTCAAAAAACTGAAATAAACTATCGCGCAGGAATTTTAGACATCCTGTAATGCTCCGCGGCGCTTCACTGGGCGTAAGGACCGTTTTGTGCGCATTTACAGCGCTGCAATTCGCGCCGCCACCGGCAACGACTGCGCCGCTCCATTTGTCAGAACAAGAATCCGGAAATAACCTGATCAATTATTCCAAATTCGTCCGCTACGGTAGTTAACATCATAATGTGTTACACCTGTATATATTAAAGAGCACAACGGTTTATTCTTAGTAGTGAAACTTGGATGCTTTTCAAAATACAATGCTGTGGTTTTCAAAAATTTCAAATTTTCTAATTAAAAAACTATTCAAAGAAGCAGAGAAATCTCTATAAACTATTTTTTATTTACTGTAGACGAATAATTTAGTGGTAAAACCGCTTATTTTTATCAATAATATGTCATTATTATACTATTAAAAATGACTAATAGACTATTTCGACATAAGGCGTTTTACACAGTAAAATTCCAATACACATTAGGTCGAAAGTTGAAATTAAAATAATATTTAAATGAAAACTTTTATTAATTTTGCAGTGTGAAATAACGCGTAAACACTAAAGGCAAAATATAAATTTGATTGGATTTGTAATAATGTAGTTATTATTGTTTAATTTCGTAATAATGCGAACATAAAAAATAAAATTATGATTATAACCGAGCAGCGATTGTTGGTTGTGGGGTTTGTTGGTCTTTTTTTATGTTGGGTTGTATGTTTTTGTGATTTGATTAAAAAAAATAGTATATGGGGTTTTCCTTTATTGTTCACAAATAGTCCGATGGTCTAATGGTTTCTGGGGGTCCGCTTCCGGCTTGCAGGTTCGGGGTTTTGATTCCCATGCAGTCTCTTTTTCTTTTTTTTCCTGGGATTTTAACCTTTTCAAATTTTCTTTTAAAGTGATCAAAATTGAATTTAATAAAAAAAATTGGATTATCTCTTTAATAACAATGATAAATGGTCTAGTGGTTTGAGGCGGTCGGCTTCAGACTGCAAGGTCGGGAGTTTGAATCCCAATGAAGTCTCTTTTTAACTTTATGTACTGGGAATTTAAACGTATCAAAATTTCATTTAAAGTGATCAAAATTGAATTTAATAAAAAAAATTCTGATCTTAGATTTCTGTTGTTAGATAGTTTTTAAAAAATTAATTGATTAATTAATTGGTATTAATAAAATAAGAAAGAAGAAATTACGAGGCATCATCAGGATTCCATCTTACGACCTTGCAGAATGATGCCGACCGACTTAACCACTAGACCATCGGCCCATCCGCTGATTCACGAGTGGCTCCCTATCATAAGAGTACGGCACGAAACAGTACCACATAATAGTCCTGGGTTTCACAAAAGAGTACGCACAAAACAGTACTGGAACAAAAGAGTACGGCACAAAAGAGTACTGTGATATTGCGTGCAGAAACTAGCTGATTTTAGTGATTCAAATGGAAATTTGCATATTTAAGAAATCAATTTACGCATATTAAAGTATAATTTTTGGGCCGTGGTAATGTTGGTAATTATTTTTGTTCCATTATTTTTTCTGTTGCGCTTAGGTTATTAGAAGTAAGCACACAAACGGTGTATAAAAATTATCGTGTACTAAAAGTTGGGCATTTTGGATTTATCTTGAATAAAAAAAATAACTTTTAATTTAATTTTAATCGTATGTTCTTAAATGCTAATAAATCACGTTTTGACTTTTGCTAAAAAAATTAATCAATTGAAATAATAATACATTTTTTTAAAATAACAATCCAGAGTTTTTTGTTTTTTTAACTAAATCAAAGTTGTTAATTATGTTATATGTGCTTTGAAAAAACGATTATTAAAACAAAAACACCTCAGAATTTTTTTTGCTTTAAAATGTCATATAGTATTCGTGATCACGTCATAAATGTTTTGCTCCGTGGGATAGATTGTCGGAGGAGCAGCACCAAAACAGGGCTTCAAAATGAAGGTGGGAATATGACTAAAAGAATGCCGCGCGGGCCGGTTATTAGAAAGGCGCGGGCGCGTTATTATACATAAATGCAGGCGTCCCTTTATGCGCGCGGTGTCCTTTGATGTGCAGAGGATTCCTTCTGTTTAGAACAATGGATTTTGACCAGGGTGAAAGTCAGAATCTGCGCTTATTATTTCATCGTCCAATTTATTTAATTTTATAAAGTTTATGTTATTTTAGCCATTTTTTGCAATTATTTTTTTGTATTTATCATTATAGAAACTTTGAATCCGCAAAAAATAAGAAAAATTAAAATATTACTCTTTAATTACATGCTAAATTATTTTGAAAATAAACTGGCCCTCGTGTGTTTATGAAGATTCTGCAAGGCTTCAAAAACTGGCGTTCCGGAGCTCCACAGGGAACATGTTTATTTGCTATAGGCCCAAATAAATCATGTATTCTACCCCAATTAAAAATATAATCAATTGTGAAGTTAAACATGCTTCTCTGTATAATATATGTTGGTTTTATGAGGCATACAAAACAAATGAGAAAGTTACAGTTTTAAATTCTGCAATAGGTTTTAAAACTGATTTTTATTAAATATTTATTTTTTGCATAATAAAACTGTTTTTGCTTTTTGGAATTTCTGTCAAAACTGTTTTTAAATTAATTTTTTCACTAAATTTCTAAAAACTTTATAAAAATATTCCTAAAAGAAAAAATAACTTAAAACATTTTTCAAGTTAAATATGTTTCAAATCGTTCATTTAAGCATAAGAAACCTTGAAGAAACATGAGCCAACTGCAGATAGTAGGAAGGAACATTAATAATGAAGCGTAATTTGTTGTCTACGATTTTTTTAATTTCTTTTTTTAAATAACTTAGTTTTTACAAAACAAAAAACCCACGGCTTAGCTACCAGTAAATTTTAAAAATGTAAAAAAAATTTAAAAATAAAAAAAAAATTAATACGTACCTGCGGTAGGCACGGTCACACTATATTTACTCAAGTTAAACAGCTCAAGGGGCTTACAGTGGCGCTAAAACTCACTATGTAGTTACATGAACAAAGAACTTTATTAAATGATCTATTAAAAATAGAAGAGTTTGCTGTATAAAGCGCTGCTCATTAATTTTTATCGTAATAAAGTTAAGCGGCTGTTAGTAGTAATAGTTTTAACATTAAGTTATTTTTTCAGTACTCTTTTGTGCCAGTACTGTTTTGAGTCAAATGCAAAACGTGAATATCTTACTCTTTTTTGCCAGTACTCTTTTGTGCCAGTACTGTTTTGCGTCAGAGTCGCGTGGTGTAGCAAACGCAATTCACACAGGACTCTTATGTGCCGTACTGGTTTTTGACGGTACTGTTCTGTGGCGTACTATTTCGTGCATACTATTTAGTGAAACCCGGGACTATTTTGTGGTACTGTTTTGTGCCGTACTCTTATGCGTCGGCCCCTTGTTTTGTATGCATCATAAAACGAACATGTGTTATACAAAGAAGCATGTTTAACTTCACAATTGACTATATTTTTTAATTAGGGTAGAATACTTGATTTATTTAAATCTGTAACAAATAGACATGTTTCTGTGGAGTTCCGGAACGCTGGTTTTCGGAGCCTTGCAGCACCTTTATAAACACGGAGCCCCAGTTTAATTTCAAAATAATTTAGCATATAATTAAAGAATAATATTTTAATTTTTCATAATTTTTGCGGACTCAAAGTTTCTAAACCATATTTTTAAAAATTATAATTTTACCGAAATCAAAGCAGTTTGTTAGCTATGTTCCTGCGATATTAAGTTATCATGCTCCAAAGAAACGATTACTAAAACAATAAAAAACCAGAATCTGCACTTATTATTTCATCCTCCAATTTATCTAAATTTAATTTAATTTTAAAAGGTTTATATTATTTTAGACACTTTTTAAAATTGTTTTTTTGGTTTTTTATTTCAATCGATTAATTTTTTTTAGCAAAAGTCAAAACGTGTTTTATTAGCATTTAAGAACATACGATTAAAATAACAAAAACTATTTTTTAATCAAGATAAATCCGGAATGTCCATGTTTTACTACACGATAATTTTTATACACCGTTTGTGTGTTTACTTCTAATTTCCTAACCACGACAGAAAAATAAATGGAACAAAAATACTTACCAACACTACCACGGCCCAAAAATTATACTTTAATATGCGTGTATTGATTTCTTAAATATGCAAATTTCTATTTGAATCACTAAAATCTGCTAGTTCCTGCACGCTCAGTATCTCAGTAATCTTTTGTGTCGGTACTCTTTTGTACCGTACTCTTTTGTCTGTAAATACAGACAACAACCAACTCACATTAAATGCAAGCAAAACAACATCCACACTATTCACACCAGACCCTGCAGAGTACAACACACAATTATCACTACAAATAAACAACACAACACTCATTACAACCAAAAACCCAAAAATCTTGAGGCTCACGTTCGACCCCAAGCTTACATTCAACACACACATCGCAAATACACACAACAAAGCACGCAAAACACTCAAAATCATAAATGCACTTACAGCAACATCATGGGGCAAACCAAAAGAAACACTCACACACACATACAAGGCCATCACTCGACCAATAATCGAGTATGCTAGCACAATTTAGGGCCCCACAACATCACACACACAAATTAACAAATTACAAACAATACAAAACACAGCTCTCAGGGTCGCAACAGGGCACACCACAGACACAAACATAAACATCATTCACACAGAGGCTAAAGTCCTCCCAATAGCAACACACATTCAACTCCATGCAAAACAAGCAAAATTGGCAGCCATGTACACAAACAATCCACTCAACTATTTAACACAACAACCTGCACCCAGCAGGCTCAAAAAACAAACAATTTTTCACAACAACAACTGCACAACAAACATTCCAACAGACATACACAACAAAACCTACAAAGCACTAAAACAACAAATCCACACAAACACAGTCACAAACCACATCAACAACACTCCAATAAATCCAATACTACAAACAAAAGCACCAGCAATAAGCAACGAGGAAGAAAATCTTCCTCGCGGGGTCAGGAGAACCCTCGCCCAACTCAGGGCGGGGAAATCTCCTTTCCTCTACTCCTACCTACACAAAATAAATCCTACACAACACACATCACCAAACTGCGCGCTATGCAAAACACAAATACACACAACACAACACCTTTTCACATGCATAAACATTAACACGACCTTGGGCAAACCCCGTTGCAGTTGCTGAGCTCCTCCGGGAGTGGGAAGAGGGGGTGAGCAAGGCGAGAAGCGTGCCGGACGGACCACACCAGGGTTGATGGAAACCCTGGCCACTGGCAAAGGACACACACCGTACTCTTTTGTTCCAGTACTGTTTCGTGCGTACTCTTTTGTGAAACCCGGGACTATTTTGTGGTACTGTTTTGTGTCGTGCTCTTATGATAGGGAGCCACCCGAAATGATATCCTCCTTGTAACATACAAGGCAACTTCGTGGTCTTATTTCAAAATCTAAACTGTATTTCAACAAAGTCAAGAAAAATTACTTGACTTTATACACATAAAAAACAAATGCTTAAAGTTAAATTTTTACACTGCTCTTTTATGAGACCAAATCTCAAATTACAATATAAAAAATAGTCACCCAGATGATTTTTCCAGTGTTCTCGCATTAGGAATACTGGTGTCATTTTCGTGTCCCAACTTTATATTGTTTAAATTCTTGTGATCTTCCGATTCGGCAATTTTTTTCCCGATATCAGTGATAATTTTTGGAATGCATCTTCCGACCACTAAAATAAATAATAAAAAGTGAAATAAAAATAAAGGGCAGATCAATATTCATTTTAAACAAGAAATAATGGAAAACAAATTGTTGTTTTTGGCTTGATTAAAAGTGAAATATATTGAATGTGATCCTGTAATCTCTCAGCATCTGACAGAAGTTGTTTGTAAAATCAAATTGTCTCCTGATTTTAAATTAAAACTCATCTGGTATTTATAAAATGTCCAACTTCTCAAAAGTCCCGACGACAAAAATTACTCGCAGGTTAAGTAAATTGAGTAAGACTTGAGTGAGTAAGTATTATATACTTCGTCGAAAATCTCCTAAAACTAAAATTTCTGAACACACTTTTAACAATTTTTACCTTTCAGATCACGTACTAATGTTGTTCTTGCTGTTTACCTGAAACTTATCTTCCCTATGCAGATTATGCTAAGGGTCGGCGCTAAGACAAGCCAGGAGGGGCGAAAAAATTTCATCCCTATGGTTGACTTTTCGTCCAACATTAATAACGTTGGCAACTTTTACCGCCAGAGTGTTCACTGCATGCAGTGTTCACCCATTCCGAGGTCTTCGTCTAAGGGATTTTTTAAGTCACCTAATATTGATCTTACTATTTAACGTCCTACATGGGCAGCATAGGTGTTCCTGCAAGGCCAGTGGTACAAACTCCACACACAATAGAGCTGTATTTATCCACTGGTTTGCTAGATGGAAACTGCATGTGTGGCCGACGTGCAACAACCTTATTCTAGCCATGCCAAGCTGGATTCATTTCTATGAGAGAAAAGATCCAACGACCAGGTGGTACCCGTAGGCCCGTTGGGTGCTGCCCAAACGTCAGCACGGTCCTGGTGACTCAATGGCATATCATGTACTAATAGCACATTCAAGCCAGTAAAATTAGTGTAAATTCCTTCTAAAGATTTGTATACTAAAAAAAAACAATTGAATACAAAAAAAAATTAAAAAAACTTACATGGCGTTGTTGCCACGACGTACCCGGAGCAGTCCCCACGCCTGACTGCATTCTTGACCATGTTGAAATTTGTGAACGCACTTTTGTCGATTTCATCCTTGCAGATGAGCTTCTGAACGTCATCGCTCCAGGACAACAGGGGCTGCCGACTGCGCGCAGCATCGCTCAGTTGATAATAGGAAAAATAGTAGTCCGGGCATTTGGAAACGCAAACCTGAAATAACTACAGTTTAACCCTTTCTTATTATTATTACGTCGTTCAATTAGTAATAAGAAAAGTAGAAGTTTGGGCATTTTGGAGACACAAACCTAGAATGAACTACAGTTTGAACCGCACTGATTATTGCTGAGTTAAGAAAATGTGATTCCTCAATTTCTAGGGAGGGTGTAAAAAAGTATAAATTCTGGCTAAAAATCATGTTTTTAAAGTTTTCAATCAAGTTACATGAACTTTGATCATGTAAGTTTTTTAGTTGTGCGATATAATATTTAAATACGTTCATTTTAAAATGACAAAAAAATTGTTTTGCTTAAACCGTCTTTAAAAATCTTCCATGATAACCAATGTGATTTAAAATTTTGGTAAATTAAAACTATATTAGAACCTGATTTTCAACTAGTATTTTTGTTCAAAATACTGTTATATGATTTATTTAGTTTTTGCTCAAAAGAAGTACTCAAGAATCGACCAAAGTCACGGAAGGGATAATTTGCATACGGTTTGGTTGAAAAGTGTTTTCGCAACTGTCGAAGCACTTAAATTTTTTTGTTGGAAAACTGCTGAACGTATACTATTACTGAAATATACATAATAGGGAACGACCAATCAGCCGCGTGCCATCCATGCTTATGCAAATTATCACTTACGTGACTTTGGTCGAGTATGGCTTTCATTTTAATAAGAAAAAACGGGTGAGGGAAATTTTTATTAATTGTCTTTATTATTCCTACCTGAGGCGTGGGACATCCATCAATAACTGTCACATAGCTAATGCAACTTGCGAGATCAAAGTAGTAAATAAAGTCTCTATTTCTAAAAGTAAAACGATAATTTATTTTATTAAAATTATTGCCGTTTTGACAATAAAAAAGCAGATTACTTTACCGTGACTCTTAGATACACTTAAATTTTTAAATAAGTATGTGCAATTTTTTGGATAAACCAATACCAAAAAATATGTTTTAAAGTTACTTCCGTTTTTAGCTAAATGTCGAATTATCGCTCCATAATCACAAATAGAAAAATCCCGATAGAAATGTAAAAATAGAAAAAAATTATTAAAATAGAACTTACGTGAGATTGTATCTGTTGTTGCTCACTCCGCACATCCGTCCTTTTGAGTCTGTCGGGTGGATAAGTTTTTCCGGGTTGCCCCATTTTATAGCTTAAAATTCGGCTAATTTATAATATTTAAGTATTTATTGAACACCTTATTTTTTATTAAATATTATCGGAAAATTTAATACACCCTTGAGATTCAAAAGGTTATTATGGGCATACCAACTACGGTTGAATAAAAAGCTTTGTGTGAGATGCCTACGTATTCAGATATCTCCCAAGTGACTTATGAAATTCAAGCCTGTAATGCTTGCATCAAAATGAAAAAAATCATAAAATATAGTGGATTTTCTATTTCACAAATATCTTTAAAATCTTCTTCACTGGCCCAAAATATATAATATAGAATTTAAGCTACAATGTATATGGTTTTTATGGAGCTACGTAGAATGACAAAATTGGGAGTGTTGTCTCCTGAAATCAAAATTTTTTTCAAAAATGTATTTCATTCATTTTTGTTTAATTTACAGTACCAAGAAAAATTTGTTTCAAAAAATTTTATCAGTTTTTCCTATTAATATAAAGCATTAAGCAAGTTTTTAAAGTATACAAAAGCTTAAATTACATTACACAAGTAAAACCTAAACAAAAACACGATATTTGTTTCATTATTGCTTTTAATTTTCTTGAGGTTTTATATTCATTAAAATCGTTTATTTTGTGACAAATTTTTATTTCGGACGGAACGACAATTTTTCTATGTTGAATAGGTTTGCGATAAATTAGGCTATTGTAATATTCTAATTCAATATTCAATAATGTTTTATATTATGAAAAAATAGTAATTTAGTTTATAATATAAATTAAACTTAAATGTTTTCAGATATTTTTAAGTACGATTTTTATTTTCACAGCCTTTTTTGATGGATTTTTTTACAGACTAATTAATCAGTCGATTAAAAAAACCAAAATTATGTTGTAGTATAATAAAAACATTAGTCGTGCTTTAAAAAAAATAAAATTGGAAAATTTCAAAAAAAAAAAGTTTTCTCTTACCAAAAAATGCTAACGTCGACCAGGCGCCAAGAAATGCGAGGAACAGGAAACAAAATATTACATCCGTGCAAGATCTAGAAATATAAACAGTTTTATTATCGATTTCTCCGGATTTTTTGCGCCTTTTCCCGGCCCTGACTGCCGGATCCCAGCGCTGGAAATCTTCAACGTAATATAAATAGGGTGTTTCGTTGCGGTACCCGAAATTTTCGCCGCGAGACCCGGCCGCGGCGGTGAAATTTGCATAATTTTCCAACTCGTAGGGGTCGCGAAAGGCGGGGTTTACCGGGTGGAAAGCCGGGCCTTCGGGGTACACCTGGTGACTTCGGTCTAGGTTATATTTGGCCTCAACTTGCGCCAAATTTTTCGGCACGGAACTGCGTTTTTCCTTCATTTTGACAGGAAATCGAGGTAGAAAATCTAAGAAAAAAATTCGTTATCCAAGCAGGAACCCGCTTTTATTACATAGATTTGTTTGCATTGTTTTTGCTGCAGTATAAACATTTTAAAGTTATTTTGTTATTTATTTTATTTTATTATTATTTATTTTATTTTATTTTTGTTATTTATTTTATTTCTTAAGTTAACAATTAATTCGTTGCGTATATTCTTAATTTATAAAGGTTTTATATAAAGAGTTTTTTAGTTATCGGTCGAAAATATTTAAGTAAACATATTTTAGACAATAGATTATAAAAACAAACGTGACATGAGTTCATACGCGTGTTTTGAATTCCAGGAAATTTACATAATAAAATCAAATTTTTTATTAGGGTTTTGTCGATTTGTTAAGAATTGAAAATATTTTGTTTTAAAAATCAATTTAAGTAAGTTTTAAAGCGCTTGAACTGTAATGTGTTTTTCTTTCTGAGTTAGATTTAATTTCTATGTGATTTAGCTTTTTTATTTGTTTCATTTCAGATGAAAACGTTAGAAACAACACTATAGCACCTATTATAACTAACAGATATGTTTTAGTTGAATATAACTATTATTTATTTATAAACACATCTTAGTTAAACCGCTCATCTTTTCATTTAACATGTAAATATATCCGGCATCCAGCACAGTAATTATTAAAAAACCGCACATCCCCGTATAATTACAGTAAATATCGTGCTGGGTGCCGGATATACTTACATGATGAGCGATTTAACTACGACGCGTCAATAATATTCCGTAATTAATTGGCACTTATATATTCGCTGCAGTTATTTTTTAAAATTATTTTTACTAAGACATGCGTTTTATCTTTTAAATTTACTTAAGATACAAAAATAAAAAAATATATAGCTACAATGGAGTGATTTAAAAGAATCCATTAGTGTCAACTTGTCTTCAACAGAAAGTTGTGGTAAATTGAATTGAAAATTTCTCAAAACTTTTTAGTCAAAAGAAACGTTTTTTCTCAAGTTGTGCGCAAATATAATTTAGTAAAAAATAAACATTCATATTTTAAACTTAGTTAATTAAAATTACTTTTTAAATTTAATTTTTTCGAGCTTTAATAATATTCCTATTGAAAGGCTACTCCCACTTTAACCTTTTTTATTCCAAGTTCATCATCCGTCTCATACAAATTCGTGCTCATTGATCTTATGGATATAAAAAGGTATTCAGGAAAAATTCGCACAATTCCAGTCGGTACCAAAGAATAAGTCAAAATTTATATAAAATACAAGCGAGTATGAAGTAATATACAACCAATCAGCGCCGATTATTGTCACGTGTTGTTCCTTTCTTCCACCACAAAATAAGTCCCAATCAGTATAAAATACATGTGACTATCACTTTTTTTTACTTTTAAAATTTAACCAAAGGCAAAAATAATAAAAGTTAATTCAAGATTGGCATTTTCTTAAATCATCCTTGTTATTGCAAAAATATACACAATGAGTCTAAAATTTATTAGACTACATGATTCCTAATATTTAGATATTCTGTGCTTTTTAAGGTACAAAAATTCACAGTCATGTAATAACTCTGACTTATTTTATCATGGTATGGTCTCCCGGTATTGTGTTGTTGTATGATGTTTCTTTTGTGGCAATTAATTTGTTTGTTCAACGAATGACATATTTATCTTGAAAAAAATATAAGAAGTCCATTCGGAATATGAAATTTTTTCATATATTTAAAAGAGAAAGTACTTTTGCAAGTTTTTACTTCAACAAAAACTCAACAAAAAAAACAAAAAAAAGATTTAAAAAATTGTGCAACAACTAAAAATATTTTGCTCTTAAACAAATCGACACTCAAAAAAACAAAAAACAAAACATAACTAAATTATTAAAATTAGGAAGTTTTTATTTCGAAACAACAACTATAAATTAAAAAAAATAAGTCAAAACTATTTTAATTTAAAAAAAATTAATCGCGTATTTACTATTTAAAATTTCAAACAAAAACAAAATTTGAAAGCGAGTTCCGACTTTTTTGACGTTGACGAGATGACAAGATTTTATTAAAACAAGTTTATAAATATCACGAGAAGCCACGGCTTTTCATGAATCCAATGCTTAATGATCCCGCAAGTAAACATAGAATTACTGTTCGTTGGAAATCAGCTGTTAAATTTTACTTCCATTACTATTCAAAAACGACTAAACTGCCGCTATGTAGAACTGGTTATTTATTTTGAAATAATAACAAATTCAGTTAATTTCAGTCCATGATATAGGTAAAACAAATTTTAAAAATATTTGACGTTAAAAAATCATTAAATTCACTGAAATCGAGTGACTACCAAATCAATAAAATAAGGCAATTTCCTAATTTCCTGTGGGTTTGGCAACAACAACACGAGGTGACATTACGACAGCAACTACTTTCCACCGAAAAATCAAGTTGAAAAAAAGGCGAGACAATAGAGGCTCATTTATAGTAAAGAGATTTTCAATTGTATTTTAAAAATTTTAACGTACGGAAAATTCAAGTATTGCCGTTTTGGCTAAAACTATAGGTTAATATTAAAAAAAAATGCAAAATACGTAGTTAGTTTTATGTTTCACCACCTTTTTTTACGCGCCCTGATTGCAAAGCCTTGGCTAAATTCGAGAAAGAAGGAGCCGTACAGTCCATCCCGATTTTTCAAATAAGATGCGCGGGTGTTTTTTTTACTGGAAACCGGATTTTTAAACAGAGTTAGAATTGAAACAACATACATTTGGGTTCATTTATTGCGCGGATTTTTCGCGCTTATGAAGTTTTCAAAAAAAGTTAACTATTTATTATACGTCGAAATTGAACTATACAATAAACAAGGATGAATTTCATTTTTTCCTGCAAAGCTTTTAAAAAATTTTAAAAAACTATAAAAAAAGTTAACCCTGTTCCTTAATATACTATTATAGTTCTTCTTAAGTTTAAACAGTCCGCCCTGATAGTGATGTCTTAACCCTCGAACTCCGGAGTGAGTCCCTGGATCACGGCCTTGTTTTGCGCTCATGTATAAAAGTAAATAATAAAACATAATTCAAAACCTTTATTATGATATGATTAAAGGTTTCGGAAAAAAATATTACTATTTTTAGTCAGGCTTAAAATAAATTAATAAAAAATTCCTCCATAAAATATTGCAAATAATTAATATTGATACAATAAAAAAAGAGGACATTTTTTTAACAATATGAAAAACAGTGGGAAAGCAAAACTAAAACCCGAAAAAATTTTCGTTGTTTTAAGTTTAAAAAAACAGAATTTTTCAATTTCGTTTCAAAAAAAATACTTTTTTTCTGACATAGATTTTATTAAAATAATAGTGTTCTGTTTGCAATATTAGATATGCATCGTAAAAATCTCTCTCAGATTCCAATTTCGGTTTTCGAATCATAAAGGAATTTTTAAAACGACTAAAAACCGTGTGCATAATTTTCAATGCGAGATCAGTTGTTTTTGAGCACTCATTGCAATGTAATGCAAACATCGCATTATTCTAATTTTTATGGTGATATGGTCCTAATCATTTATGGATTAAGAGATTTTTTTAATTTTCATCCAGAAATTAACGCGCAACAAATGTCATAACCTTTTTGTTTGTTTCGGCATCACTAAATTACTTTAAGTCATCGCTAAAGAATATTTTTTGTATTTTAGATTTGCTTTTTTTTCGTTTTTTTTATATTATATTTTTATGAAAAAAGTTCCATCCTTTTTTTAGTTAGTCAGTACGTTTGCTATGTTTTCTGCGGAAAAATTTTTAAGCAGTTTTATGGTTTTATGTTTTTTGGACTGTAATTTTTTTATATTTACAATCAGGGGTGTAGCCAGGATTTCGGAAAGAGGAGGGTGCACGCGATACAAATTTTTTTGAAAAGGGGGTAGTAGGGGGTTTGTACTCCAAATTTTCAAAATACCATAAAAAAGACAATAAAAAGGGCAAAATCACTTAGCGCTTCGGCCTAAGTGATTTTTTTGCTGTTACTTGCATTGTTTTTTTTTTAAGTTAAACGTGAAAAATTTTAGGTTTAAACAGGTAGAACTTTAAAAATCGTGCGACAGCACGAAAAAATGTTCAAAAATTGTCTTTGAAATTCATTAAAAACATCACTTAAAAGTTGTAAAAATGTCGAGCGCTGAGCGGAGCGAAGCGCGAGAAAAATTTTTAAAATTGTTTTTTTGGGACCCCCAAATTTTTACCTCTGCCAGCCCAAAAGGGGGGGGAGGTTACAACCTCCATAACCCCCCTGGCTACGCCCTTGTTTACAATAGAGTATTTATGATATATAAGTTTTATATCATTTTAGCCTCACTGAGCACGGTAAATTTGTTTTACCGAAAGCTTTCATTGTGATAAAGGTTTAAAGTTACGTTTTATTATTTGCAATACGCGACTCCGGTTTCCAAGTTTAAAAAGCTTACATGATTCAAGGTGATGTCATAAATTTTTTATCAAAATACTTCCTTTTTTTAAAGCTTTAAAAAAGTCTAATTATGCGTAAAAAACTTAAATTTTTTAGGTTAATTAGCTTAATTTAGGAATCCACCGGATTGCTTCACTTTTTAACTTAGTTAGAAAGCGAAGTTTTCAGAGCTTTGAAACTCCCTCAGCTCTAAGTTACCGCAACTCCAGACTATGATAGGGAGGAGGAACATCACTAATTTAGACATAGTTTTAAACAAAAAAATTTGTTTTTGTATACTGTAATTTTAGGCGTAAAATTAAAGAAAAATTTAAAAACAGTTTTTCACGTTGGTCACAACCCCCATTCTTTCGATCTTTTTTATGTTAAAGGCTTCAAAATCAGCCAATATTAATTAAAATTTAAGAAACCAATAAGAATTACTTTCAACCTATGAACACTTAGAAAACTAATTAGGGAAAAGAAATGTGCAAAATTTTCTTAAAAAAGATCTTTAAAAATCTTTGTATTTCCTCCTGATTTGAGATTTACTGACAATATGCTGAGAGAATAGCTTGCTTGTCTACCCGCAAATGGAGATTTTTCCTTCGTTTGTCACATTGTTTGGATTTTATGTTTTTTTTTTCTTTAGTAATGAATCAATTTACATTAAGTACTACGTACTCTAGTTTACTGTATTATAACGTGCATGCTACGCAATTTTGTTATGAAACACGTTAAAATTTTAAGGATCCTAAAATTCCGGGTACTATTTGTGATTTGCAGCTATATATAATGTTTTTTTAAAATCTGCGTGTGAAAATGAAAGTAAGAGGATCTAAAAATTGGAGATATCCACGTTAATTCCAGATTAATTTTTTTGAAATTAGTAAAAAGTAAGCTTTTGCCAATCATGAAGCGGTAAATTTCTTAGTTTCCAAATATTACACTTCTTAATATAAGTGTATATTCTGACACTAACTCTTTGATTTAAACGGTTTAAATATAAACTTTTCAATATTTCCTAGTAAATGTCAAGATGTGAAAAAGAAACAAAATAAAAAAATAAAATATGTTTTTATAATAATGTATACAAATTTTCGCTCCGCTAATTTTAAAAAAAGCCAAAAAACACCATACAATATTGTTTAAATAACACAAAATTAGAAGGCTTACCTTTTTATTACAGGACCATTAAAATTGGGCTCATGTTTTAAAGGTTCACCTAAAATAGATAAATTGTTTAACATATAAGTTATTTCAAAAAATATACTATGCTTACTATATAATATAATATATAATATATATATAATATAATATATATATATAATATAACTATATATATAATATAATATATTTAAGAAATAATCTCCTAAAATTTAAACACTAAACAGACTAAAAAAATTAATGTTTTTTGTTTTGACATTATATACTTTTTTGAAACTCAATATTAATCAAAGGTAATAATCAAAAATTTTAAAGTTTAATTTCAGATTTTAAGCAAAATTTTTTACAAAACACCTTGTGCAGCAATTATTTTATAAACTTAAGACCTAAGACTTATGATAATAAACCATCAGGGGATTTAGCCGGCAGTTTATTTTAGTATATTTCCTATGTTTAATTTTTACATATTTGCAATGCAAGACGTCTGCTCAAAATTTTTATTCAATTAAATAATTTTGTTGCTCACTAAAGGATTTAGGGCCAAGGGCACTTAGAGCTGGAGCTTGGAGCCGAAAAATGGAAACTTGAAATTGGAAGTGGGAAATTTAAAGTCTAAACTGTGTAATACTCTAAGAAAAAACTTTAATGTAATCCCAAACAATTTTTTTAATTTCTTCTTCATACATTTTTTTGATTTTTCACGGCTCCGAGTTCCCGAAATTTTTTGACAGCTCCAAATTGCCTGGTAACGGCTCCAAAGACCACGCACTTACTAAGGTAGTAAGGCCTTAATTTTATTATTTGTTGTGCTAATTAAGTCTGCGTCCACTATGATTGTAAAAATTGTAATGCAGCGACAGAAATTGGCAAAATCGTGTCAATAGCTACTTTTTCTGTTGGGTTAAGGTCTAAGAAATACGCGACGTCTTATAAAAGTGAGTTATAAACGAAAAGTTTAAAAAATTATTGTGCAATATCTAGAGCGTTATTTGGTTAGATTTTTACGCTAAAGCTTAAACACCACAAGTCCTGCAGTGTATCCACTTTTTTGTCAAAAAACTAAAAATAATTTGTTTTGCAAAATTATTTGTTAAAAATAATTTTGCTTGGTTTAGACATATTCGAGTCGCATATTCGAGATTTTAAAGAAACTTGCCGTGAAAATTTTGGTTTATGAAAAAACCTCGACAATGTGAGCAGATCGGCATTAATAAAGTATATTGATGTGTGATTTATACGTGTAAAATGCATTAAGAATTATAATAAGAAAGTTATTTTAAAAAAATATAAAAAATGTGGTTTTGCCGGTGTGATATTTTAATAATAAGCTTTTAAAAAGGTTTTAAAAACGTTTTCTTTAAAATTTAGCATATTTAAGTTTTTTAGACTATCTGATTTCTAGCGAAAGTAATAACTAAATTCCAGAATTAGAGCTATAAACTTAAACTGTCAAATAACTCCAGGATTATTTTTAATGTGTTTCGATAAACAAAGATTTTGTTTTGTTTCTTAAATAGTTTTTATAATTCCGGATTTGCGTAAATCACAAGATAATACAACAGTTTTAGTTTGCTTATTATTTTACCATCATTTTCTTTTACATGTTAAAAAATTTGATTAAGATTGCATTATCAATTATTTTAAAAAGTTTTGTTTAAGTGCAAACACAAAATTCTAAGGCTGGCAACGAAATATTCATTTGTTTGATATTGTAATTGATTCTAATTTGTAAATAAAATATACCTGTATCAATGTTTTTAGTTTGGGTTTCGTTAAAATTTTTAATACGGTTCCTCACGAATTGATTGTTTATTATAAAGGTAAATGTTTAATTTTAATACCGTTCCCACATTTAAGTCGCTTATCAGATTTATTTACATATTGAAAATAAAACGTTTACTTAACGTACCACACGGAACAACGACTATTCCCATAGTATACAGTTATAATACAATGAAGCCAACAGAGATATTAGCGATTTCGCAATAACCGGGGCAATATATCTTTTACTTTGTAACATAATTTTTGTGTATAAATACATAAACGTTTTAACTTTATAAAAAAATTTTTTAGCTTTTAACTTTTAAATTTTGCGAAAAAAAACTTATTTGAGTTGATTAGTCAAAATCCAAATTTAGTCATAGCCAGTATAGTTGTAATGTAAGTCATTAGTTATTTATAACTTTTTAATTACTTTAAACTTATCAATAAAAAAAATAATGTTAATAAAATAAATATTTAAACAAATGATCTAACTAATGCCTTAAAAACCGATTCGTTTTCAATAAACTCACCATTTCGAAAATCGGGGTTCACAATATAAATCTTAGTCATCATCATAAAACAAAAATTAAAACAGACAAGACAACAGGAGCTACACAATTTTTACACGGTTGCCAGAAAAAGGTTACACAGGAAAACGGTCACCCGTGCAAAACCGACCAGGAAAAAAATACACGCTTAACGTTGCAAATCATTTTTACTAACACATTAAAACTTAGTTTTCAACAAAATGGCAAGAACAAGTATATGGAAATTTGGTGTAATTTACATCATTATATTTTTTTAATGTAGATTCGCTGGTTTTCCACATTTTATTCCGATTATTTTTAATTTTATTCGTTATTTATCTGTTTATTTTAAATTTATAAAAATAACGACGGGAATTCAAATGTACACAAAGGTCTAGAGAGGATTTTGCATGTAAAAGGAGACGAGATAAAAACGGATACTTAAAAATTTCTTACAAGATAAATTTTTGAACACAAAACACTAAATGGTAATTTTAATACGACAGAGAATAATGTCCCATAGAATAAACTGAATAATAATTAAAGAATTTATTAATAAAATGTCCTTCTCCATCCAAATATACTCTCTTATTGCACCGCTCTAAAATATTTTTTTGATTTAAATTGAACTTTTTTTTTAATTTTCAACGGTAAAATATAGGAGTTAAATGTAGAAGATATGTCCACGTTTTAATGGATTCATGAATTATTAGTCAGTTTACTCATGTTGTAAACAATTTTTGTATGATAATTGCCCTTTCATATTTTTTTGTTTAAAAATTGTTTTTCGTAAAATATTTTTGGTTATTTTTTCATGTCCGGTTTCATTCGCCTACTTTTTAATAATATTATTTTACAAAATTCTCTTCCAGACCTTTCTGTACATTTGGATTTCCGTCGTAATTCTTCATAAATTTTATATACACGTGTTTTTTTAATTTCTATTCATTTTAAAATTAGAACAGCTACTGTAATTAATTGCGACAGCAACAAATGTTAAAACGTTTATATTTATTATAAGAGTTTTCGATCAATTCTTAGATCATCGTCGGTTAAAATATCTGAAAAATATTTGTAATAGTAATTGAACGTTACAATAAGATACAAAAATATATAATAAAACCATAAAATCGGCAAAAATATATTATATAAATATTACTTATAAATACTCTAAAGAAGGGAAAAAAGTAAAAACGTAGATAATTCTAGAAACTGTAACATGTATAAATTAAATATAAAATAAATATAAGTAAAAATATAAAATTAGAAAAAATATATGTAAAATCTTTTTTATGACTACAATACGTGTGCAAAAACATGAACTAGTAAAATATAGACGTTTAAAACCTAACCTAAAAGCAAAATAACTCAGCGCTAGGAACGTTTTGAATTAAAACAGGCTTATCCCTACGAATACAAAAACTTTCTTTAAGCCTTAAACAATAATCATTAGAAGCCGACGTTAAAATGGTAAAACTAGACAAGTTAGGTGTAGTTTTTAACTGGTTACAAACTAAAATATGATCAAAAATGGCTGATGCTTTTGGGGCTATTTTCTTTTCAGTTTTAGATGAAACACCAATATGTTCTGCTAATCTAGTGTTTAAGTGGCGGGTAGTAGACCCACAGTATGTAGTTTTACAACCACTACAAACAAATTTATATAAAACACTAAATTTCAGATCAAGAGATATTTTATCTTTGAAAAAAAAACAACCAGCTAAGAATTAAAGGTTTTATATGCAACTTTTAAATTAACTTGAAGAAAATGACGGTAAAACATTTTTTTGAGTTTATCTTGAATATTTAGAAAATTAAAACCTGTATATGGTAAAACAATGTAAACTGACATTTTATTTGCGGTTAAAACATTTAAATCTTTCAAGCTAAATATTTTATATAATTTAAAGTGTTTAAAATAAATTTCAATTTAAAGCTTGAAAGATTTTAAGGTTTTAACCGAAAATAAAATGTAAGTTTACATCGTTTTACCATATACAGGTTTTAATTCTATAAATATTCAAAATAAACTCAAAAAAAAATGTTTTACCGTCATTTTCCTCAAGTTAATTTAAAAGTTGCATATAAAACCTCTAATTCTCTAGCTGGCTGTTTTCTTTTCAAGGATAAAAATACCTTTTGGTCTGAAATCTAGTGTTGTATATCAATTTGTTTGCAGTGGTTGTAAAACCACATACTGTGGGTCTACTACGCCACCTAAACACTAGATTAGCAGAACATATTGGTGTTTCATCTAAATCTGAAAAGAAAATAGCCCCAAAAGCATCAGCCATTTTTGATCATATTTTAGTTTGTAATCAGTTAAACACTACACCTAACTTGTCTAATTTTACCATTTTAGCGTCGGCTTCTAATAATTATTGTTTAAGGCTTAAAGAAAGTTTTTGTATTTGTGGGATAAGCTTGTTTTAAATAAAAACATTCCTAGCGCTGAGTTATTTTGTTTTTAGGTTAGCTTTTAAACGTCTATATTTTACTAGTTCATGTTTTTGCACGCGTATTGTAGTCATAAAAAATAATTCTACATATATTTTTTCTAATTTTATATTTCACTTATATTTGTTTTATATTTAATTTATACATGTTACAATTTCTAGAATTATCTACGTTTTTACTTTTTTCTTCCCTTCTTTAGAATATTAATAAGAAATATTTATAATATATTTTTACCGATTTTATGGTTTTATTATATATTTTTGTATCTTGTTGTAACGATCAATTACCGTTACAAATATTATATGTTTTTCAGATATTTTAACCGACGATGATCTAAGAATTGATCGAAAGCTCTTATGATAAATATAAACGTTTTAACCTTTGTTGCTGTTGCAATTAATAGATTTTTATTTCCCCGTGGAAAATCAACTACTGTAATTAGTCTGCAGAAAATGGCAATAAATAAATAAATTGGCATAAATTACATTATATTCGTTTTTTAATGTAGCTTATTTGGTTTTTTTGCGTTTTTTGCCAATTATTTTTAATTTTAATCCATATTTATCTGTTTTTTAATTCGATACATGAAGTTTATATAAACATGTTTTTAATGGCTTTTCATTTTAAAATTACACCAGCTAATAAGTGTGTTATTTATCAGATTTTCATTTTTTGTCGAAGTATATTAAATTTTTGCCCTATAGATTTTATGCATAAGGAATATTTTTGGATTTTGCAGCCGTAAGGTTACCCGAATGGGGGACGATTCGCTCCCGCCAAAATAAATTTTACGAGTTCTTTAAAAACAGCTTTGTATTGATTAATGTTTTGGTTTTTTATTATTGTTATAAATAATCTCTTTAGTTTTTTTAAAAAAAATTAAGGTTTTAATTCTTCGGTGTGAAAATAATAATAATTAGTATGATCAATAAAGATAATATTTGTGTTTTTTGTAAGTTTCCACCGGGTTTATTGTGCATGCATCAATTCGCCGCCGGGTTCGTTCTCGGGCTCTGAAGCGCTCATTTTTTTTATTAAGCTTTCGATTGAGTGATGTTGTTCAAACTTATTTGAACTTAAAACATGCTTTAAACTATTTTATATGCATTTTTAGGACATTTTTTATTTTTACAGGTTTAAGAAATGTTCTCGAAAAATTTTTTACAAAATATCTAATGGCACTGCTCTTTAATTATTTATGAAGTTAGCACAAAAATAAGGTGAAACTCTGAGGGTTCCGGAGTTCCGAAAATCAAAAAGATTCGCAGCAGCAAGCTTGGGGGGCATGACTAAAAAAATAGTTCGTATAATAATAGAATAAAAAGAAAACGAAAAAATAAAGTTAAATCCTAAAATTTTGAAGCTGAAAAAATATAAGCCTTTCTGGAACCTGGAGTTTATTTGTTTTAAATTTATTAATTTATATCTGTTCATAAGATATTTGTCATTTTGGATTTATAAAAAACAAATTGCGTTTGCACCAAAAAACTGTTAATGCCAAGTTTTTTAATAAATCATTGATTACTACGAGAATTAGTTTATATTTTAATACAACTTATTTTTTCTCCGGAGCAACCCCCGGAGCTCCGGAGCTCAGACCTATTTTGGTACTAATTTCCTTAATATTTAAAGAGTAATAACATAAATTATTGTATCAAAAATTATTTTAAACTAAATTTTTTTCAAAACTTATTAAAAAAAAACCCTAAATATGCAAGTAGAATAACTTAAAACATATTTCAAGGTTAAATACGCTTGAAATCGCTTATTTAAGGGGCGGAGCTTCGGAGCTCAGATTTTTTAACCGTGCAATCGTTTATTGTTTACTATAATCAGAAAACCAATAAAAAAAAAGAGTAAACAAAAGTAGTGGAAATGAGTTTTTCATTAAAAATTGCGCTAGCGGGATAAACTGTGGAAGTGACTTGTTTTGGTGAAAAACTCTGGCAGCGATCTTATCTTTTGCAAAAAACAATCCGTGATTGAATATAAATAAATATAAAAAAATCTAAAACTTTTAGAAGCAAGTTTTCCAGGGAGCAAGCGAATTGTACAGAAAACGAATTGTACAGTAAAGTAAGTTTTATAAGAGTCGAGTTTATTAAAAATCGCGGGAGCAAATTGGGCAAGGAGCGAATTGTCCCTAATAAAGTAGGTTTGATAAGATTTGCGTTTATAAAAACTTCGGGGAGCAAATTGTCGCTTTTACAATTTCTCCAAGAATTGATTTTCTCAGGGAGCGAATTGTCCCGGGAGCGAATTGTCCCAGGAGCGAATTGTACAGAGAGCGAATTGTCCCGGGAGCGAGTTGTCAAGGAACGAATTGTCCCGGGAGCGAGTTGTCCGGAAGGGAATTGTCCTGGGAGCGAATTGTTCAGGGAGCGAATTGTCCAGGGGGCGAATTGTCAAGGAACGAATTGTCCGAGAGCGAATTGGCGGGAGCGAATTGTCCCGATCCCAGGTTACCCGCTCGCCTCGAATCAAGCTGCAAACAAAAAATTAAGAGTTCATTTAAAGTCGAAAGACATGTTGTCGCTAACTTATCCCAATTATTTTCAGCTTAATTCTTTAAAAATGACAGATTAATTCAATTTTTAACACGGTCTACGATTTCAATGGCCTTATTCAAAGTTTTAAACTAAAATGAAAAACATAAAAAAAGTTTGTCATTTTTTTTCTTTTGTAAAATATCTAACCTTCAAGAAATTTTTTTTTTAAGTAAAAATTTTTATTTTGAAAAGTTAAATGATGTTAAGTAATAAATCATAAGAATTGTTCTTAGTTAAATTGTTTTATTTTATTTTGTCTTATGAGTTATAATGAAATATGTGGTAACTAATTTTACTTAATTTATGTGATATTGAACATTCAAACGTTTTACTAAATTTTAAGCGCAGTTTTTCTTGTTTTTTTTTTCATTAATTCTTCGTTACGTGTTTTGAAAAGCTGATAGGTTTTAAAGCTGCTGGTTTTTGTTAACTTCAAGGACTTATAAATATGTTTGAAAATGGGAATAAATAAGGGATGTTTATTTATTTTGCGTATAAGGTGCATACAATTCCAGCGCAGTGTATACTTGCTTATGCATATTCCTATTTTCAAACAAAATAGATGAAATAAAATAAATAAGTAAATAAACAAAAACAAAATCTTTAAAAAATACTGGTATCACAAAGTTGATTAGGCATATTTAAAACTTTAAATGCTGGAAAACACTTCTATAAACTTACTCCCTATAGAAATTCATTTGGCAAAATACAAAGCCTAATATGTGAAATAAATAAATACGTAATGCACAATAAGCCAAATAATAAAACTCTACAAGTTATTCCTATTTTCAAAATAATTTACAACGTAACCAATGAACGCGGGTAACTTTTTTCCTAGCTGGCTTGCGTTCGGAAAATCTTTCTCCGGACAACCTGTGTAACCTTTTTTTAATTAATCGTTTAATTAAGTACGCGTATTTACCTGAAAATTAAATTTAATAAATCCGCAACAAAATTTTTAATAAAAAAACAGCAATCATCGCAAAAAAATTTGTAATTAATTTTTTCTCTGAAAAGTAGCCATAAGTTTTATTAAAATTTGAGTAAAAAACCAGTCGTCATTTTTTTCGTATTTAGACGAAGAAAAAAACAGTGGTTTTGTTGTTGATATTGAAAAAATTTCGGTACGAGTCCATTCGGTCTTTCAAGTTTTCGGTTCCAAGTTCCTCCCTTCCGGTTTCATCTTCATTAATTGACCAAAGTCACATAAGGAATAATTTTCATACAATGTGGTTTAATTTGCATGGCAAAAGTTGGTGCGCAGTTGATTGGCCGTTCCGTATAATATTTATTTCAGTAAAAGTACGTTCAGTAGTTTTTGCGCGGTTTTCGAACAAAAAAAATTAAGATAACTCAATAGTTCCGAAAGTACTTTTTAACCAAAACGTATGCAAACTATTTCTACGTGACTTTGCTCGATTGCCCCAAAGATCATTCGGCTTCAACCACACTTAGTTTTTGAGGCGAAAAACGCGTTTTATATGTGAATCAGTAGGTGCGCCAGTGCGGCACAATGTTAAACTGTTGGCAGCTCGCAGCTGCCACCCGGCATTTTTACGCTAAGACGCGATACGCAATATACAATTCCGCGTTTAAGCCGTGATACCAATCGGAAAGGGTTAACCTCGACACTCAAGACTAAGGTTAAAAATATTGTAATGAACAGTTTTTCGAAAAAAGTGAGTTTCTTGAAAAAAAAATAGGTTGACAAAAACATTTATAAAATTCTCTTTAAGACAGTTAAAATAAATTTTAACTGTTGTTGTTACAAGATTTGACATACAATAAGTACCCAACGCAAGCTTACTAAACTTCTAAGTGTAACTAATTTACAAAAGATAAATTTCTGAAATTTCCAGATGTGTTTCAAACAACAGTTGATTCCCTTTTAAACTGAATTTTTTAAATGGGTGTCGCTTACGGTAAATACTTAAAATAAGCTCACTAAACGGAGTTCTTTAATTTTAATCTTTACTTAAATGTTTTAGCATATTATTACACGTGTTTTTATATCCCACGGGTTGGCGTCAATTTCCTATGTTGTTTTTTTAAATATTCTCCTTTCTTAGTTGTATCCTAGGCTACGGTTCTTATTGCAAATACTAATATTAATTAGCTTCAACTTTTAAGGAGAATTAGTTTTTTTATTAAAATTGTATACAATCTTTCTAATAATTAAAGTTCATATTTATAATAGTTCTTGGTACAATTTCAAATGTTTATTCTATGTTGCTATAGGAATTTATTAATATATACTTTTTTGAGCAATGGTTGTTATTCAAGTTGTTGCGAAAAGATTTAAATTGAAAAAAAAACTTTCTTCTTAATGTTTCCAAGGCTACGGTACTTGACACAAATACGAATACTGTAATAATTTACCTTAATTATTATTTTTTAACTGTGTTGTTGTTGCAATTAAGCTACCGTTCTTGTGATGAATACTATTTTTCAAGGCTACGGTACTTGACACAAATACGAATACTGTAATAATTTACCTTAATTATTATTTTTTTAGCTGTGTTGTTGTTGCAATTAGGCTACCGTTCTTGTGACGAATACTATTTTTATTCTGTGGGGATATAAATTATTTTGTAGTCAAATTTTAATTGTTACTCAATACTCAATATACTCCAAATAAAAATAGTTTGTATAAAAATGCACATCATCTTTTTTGAAAAATTAAATTAAAATTTACTATAGGAAAATAAAACCTAGCTGACCCCTATGATTTACAATATTAAATTGACAATTTAACAATAAAAAAATTTAAATTTTTCAACAAAAATAGTTTAATATTGAAGATTAAATATTTTAACAATTATTTATTAAATTAATCAATTAGGAACAAAAATGCGAAATTTTTAAGATCTAAAGTTGACAATTTTTTTCAAAATTTTTTATAAAAAATTTGCGTTTCAATTTAAAAAAAACACTTCATAACAGCACATTTTTATTGGTTCGCCTGCTCATGTTCCCATACAAACTTACGAGGTCAGCCATATAAAATTCAACGAAGTTTACTTTTAATGACTAGGTGGGGTGAAGGTTTTAATTTTTTCTTAGCTGCTTACAAAAACTTTAAAACATGCAACAACTGTTAACAAAAATTTTAATTGACAAATTTACACGTCGCCACAACCAAAAAAATGCATTTTAATAGTGAACGGATTTTAGCCAAACTTACCGGAAAGGTTTAGCTAGGCCAAAGTTTGTTAACTCTAATCTCTTTTTAAATTCATTTTCATTTCAATAGCCCAATTCATTATTATTGGTTGGAATTGAACCCAATTTCAAAATTACCCAATGCCTTTGGCCCTGCACTTCTTTTTTTTAAATATTACTAAAATCCGTCTGTTTTTAAATTGCAAATTAGTGTCTTTATGGGGGGGGGGGGGGGGTAAAATAGAGACGGTTTTAATTGGTGGGGAAACAGACCAGTTCCAGGCCATCTGTTCAACCGCGCGGAAAACGGCAAAAACAACAGAGTCTTTTTTTAATTCTTGCATTCTTGATGACAAAATTTTAGTTTTTTATAAAAAATATATAAGGTCGGTGGCGGGGAGGCACGCGCGGTAATCATCGGTGGTGGGGGTGCCAACTGAATTTAACCACGGCACCGCGCGCTATTACTTAGACAACGTGAGTAAATTTTGTTATTCATGTTCATCATCTTATTTTATTTTTTATTTTTCTTTAAAAATTATATTGCAATCATTGGCGCACGGAATCGCGCAACTATATTTAGAGAACGTAGGTAAACTTTGTCTGGAGCGCATCTGCACCGCACTAACTATAATTAACAACGTGGGTTAATTTTGTAATTTAAATTTCTTCTTCTTATTATTATTTTTTATTTTATCTCGGCAACGGAATGATTATAAACATATGTCATTGCGCAGCTAAAACTATAGTTTTGGCTATTTTTATTTTAAAAAAGTGGTAGACTAGCTTAAAAATGTCAAGAAAGAGAGGAAAAAGGGGCGATTTTTCCCCGGGCGTATGTTTAGACAGAAAAGATGTAGACTCGTCTGAGATGGACATATGTGGACTATAGGAAATTTGCATTTGGTTTGGCCAGCTGCTCCAAAAAATTTCGAATGAAATGATTTGTTTATACATTGATCTAGTCCACAGCCTGTGCATTTTTTTTAGTTGATGAAATGTCTGAAATATCTAGATCTTTGCAAGCGGAATCGCTTTTTATTATAGTTGTTTCTCATACAAATATACTTCTATTGAAAAAGTGGCGATTTCGCGCTTGCTAAGATTGCTGTGATATGATTTTTTCTCTTTCGGAGGAAAAAATGCGCAGTGCAGCAGTTGAAAAATTATATATCGAGAATTTATTAGTGAGCAGCTGGCTTTAAAGAATTCTATAGTCCCATAATATTCATTCAGCTAGTCTACAGTCTTTTCTGTCTAAAAAACAGCAAAAAATCGCCTTTCCTCTATTCTTAGAGCATTTTTCAAGGCTAGTGTTTAATTATAAAATACCCGTCTTTTTTTTAAATTAATTCTTTTCTTTAGAAAAATAGCAAGCGTTCACTGGGAAAATTTTGCCTTGTATTATTACCTTGAAAAGCACGTACGTACTCATTTTTTAACACTTATTATTTTGTCTCATATTGATTGAGTGAGGTTTTTTTTCATTTTTAATCTTTTTTACCAAATTATTATTTCGATAAATTTATAAAAACATTGGCATAAACAGCAATAGATCATTCGAATTCGGAGCTACGAACTTTCACCACCGTTGATTTAAACATAGTAATTATTTAACTTTTTTTTTGAAAACCAAATAATTTAAGTAACACCAGGCATTTAAGTATGTAGGAATATTTAAAAACTGTAAATTTTTAAAACCTTGGATAAAATTATTCTAGATTTAGGTTTAGGCTTAGGTATACAAACTACAAACATATGGCGCCTAATTCTCTCACAGAAATCTTTAAGCTATGTAGACAAAAGATGGTTGAACTTTATACTCCTAAAAAATATCGAAACTGTTGACACCACTCCTCTCCCCTTAAAATTTGAAGGGTTCAAGTACTGAAAACCATAAAATAAGGTTTTTAAGGGACACTTCTCCCGAAAATTTTTGGTATAATCCTCAAATTTGTTAAAGAAATATATGGTCCAAAATTCAGAAAGCTGCCCACCTATAGATAAAAATCACAATTTTTTGCTTCAAATTTGTTTCGCTCCAGCTCCAAGTTCCCAATTTTCAGCTCTTTAAGTTTCCAAAATTTGACGCTAAATGTATGATATCAATTGTCAAACATCAGAATACAAAAACTACTTAAAAATAAAAATAATAATAAAAATAAGACTATTTAACGTAGTTTATTCTAAAATTACCTTCAGAATCAGAATCAAATTTATCTTGGCACATTCTTTTGAATTACGATGATTACTAATATTTTGTTGATATTTCATAAATAATACTTTTTTTCTTTTAAAATAAATGCCTCTGCAATAAAGCAGTTCGGCCACAAACCCAAAAACTACTTTTTTCACATCAGTTAAAAAGTCAGATTGTTTATACAAAGGAATTATAAAACACAATGAACAAAAACAGTATGATGAAATTTTGAGTGAGTTTTAAAAACTTTATTTAAACTTAAATACGCAAATTTTTTCCGATCCTCCGTTAAAAATATTTAAAACATTTTTTTAAAGTTTTTTAAATTATTCCCTGATTTCATGCTCTTTTGTTAAATTAATTTTACTTCCTTGGAAATAAAAAAATGGCTTAAAAAATGCTTTACAAACCAATACTTAAAACATGGAAATGCTAAAATTCATACGAAAATGTGACCCTACACTTGAGTAGAGGGTAACTTGATCTACTTTTTTAATATTGAAAAAAGCTAAGCAAAGTCTTTAATTTTTCGTCTTATTTGTTTCAGAATTTCAAACATGCAAAATTCATTTAGCATAAATCCCTAAACTAAACGTTGTTTAAATATTTTTATAAAAAAATTCAAATATAACGCATTAGTTTACTTTTTGTTAAAACTTCAGTATTTTTTTAAATTATAATTATAAAATATATCACTATTTCTGGAATAATAATAGAAAATCAACTTAAACTGCGTCTTCATTGCATTACGTTTCTTAAAAAAAACGTATTTAGCGCTTTCAATCGCAGTTTTTCCCAGTTAAATGCAAAATATTTAAAATTAAAATGTACATATAAGTTTTTTAGTGAAAAAAAATATGTGTTTGTTCCTGCAGTTTTGCAAAACAAAATTGTAACATAAATTTATTTCTAGTGAAAATGTGTCTTAAAAGATGCTTAGCATTATCCACTTTCCAAAATTTTTTTTTTCATTATGATTTCTTGAAAATAGAGTGAATTTTTTTTATAGAATTAAGTCCCAGCTTAAGGGTGAACCCAAGTTTTTTTAATTTCTGAAGATTTCTCAAAATCGTAATTTGTTACTTTTTTCTACATTTTTCCAAATTTTGATCCGTGTTCTCCGGAGACCCATATTTTTTTTTAGTTATTTGCTTAAGTTCGACCCCAGTTTTGTGCCAAAAAAATTAGGCAATAAAATAGAAAAAATATTTTTGATAAAAAAGAAACTAGGCAAAAAATAAAATAAAATAGTTTAAGCGGATTCTCTACCAAGATATGTTGGATAAACTTTTTATTGTGCGAATGTTTTTTTTTGTATTTTAAGGTCTTCGATAAAATTATATCTTTGTTCATTGTTTTTACATAAACTAAATTTCAGTTACAATGAAGTTTATAATTTGTTTTTTTTATTTTGAAACCAATTTTTTAAAATAAAAAGCGCACTGCAAATTGATTTTTAAAAAAATTAAACAAGCAGAATACTAAGAAATAGAGCCAATTTTTATACATTTTGTTTACTTTTTAGCAGCTGTACTATTTTTGGGTTGTATTTCAACATAAAGCTTTATGCTTTAACGAGGAATTTGACAAGAACGGCATGTAGATTTCATTAACAAAAAAAAATCGACCAGATAATTTTCATACTAAAAAAGATTCGCATAGAAAATACTGTACATCTCATATAAAAAACAGAACGTAGCTTTGAAACATGAAGGTTTAGAGAACATCACCACTAAATAGCTTACGTTTTATGGCACGTCATGTTTTTGATACAGTTGTTGGCCTCATAACACAGCTCAATTTAGCTTACTGGACCTTACCGTATTTGTCCAACCAAATGTACTCCTCCTTGTTTTTGTCGGTTTGTTTCCCAGCGGGTTCTGCGTTAATATCAGATACTTTCATAATCACCTCTAGTTTCCAACGATATTGTCAAAAAAAGCATAAAAATAATTTTCTTTCTTGATTCCAGTTTTTATCCTTTGCTTTGCTTTTAACACTCCATTGCTGTCCGTATTTCTTCAAAACAAAACTGAACTCGCTGAAATAATTTTTCAGAAATTTTTAAAAATTTTAATATTATTAACAAACACGCTATTTTTTTGTTTCAGGAACTGTCTATATAAAATAAGAAAATTAAAAAAAGAACGATAATTTTAAAAATTATTTATGGCATCATAAAAATGATAATTGATTTGTATTTTAAAAATGTAGGCTGTTTGATAAAACATTTTTTACGTTTCTGTATAAAGAAAACAGTCTTTATTAACTTTGATAAGAAGCAGAAATAGGGGGTAAAACTTTGTCCTTGTTTGGATTAACTTAAAAAGTAAAATTTTCATTTATGCATTAAAAGAGTTGCAAATATTGCAAAATGTATCACTATTTTTTAGCATTCAGCATTTTAAAATTATTTTTTAGCATTCAGCATTTTAAAATTATTTTTTAGCATTCAGCATTTTAAAATTATTTTTTAGCATTCAGCATTTTAAAATTATTTTTTAGCATTCAGCAATTTAATCTTATTGAATAAATTCAGAATAACAATTAAACAGTAAGGCGATAACATTAACATTTAAATAGCCAAGCGTTATATTATAACAAACAAATTGTAATAATAATCTACTTCGGAATTTAAATTTCTGCTGTTTATGTCTCTGTAGCATTCCCACATTCTTATGCAAATTTTTTTAATATTAGAAAGAAATGTAGGCAATTGCGCCTTAGATTTTACTAAACTAAATTCTACCAAAAAATAATTTGTCTGAAATAGAAACTTACGTCAACATATCTGAACGGAATAGGTCATAGAAAAGATTCATAGAAAAGTTACATTATTCTGTGGAAATATTACCCATCTACATACATACCTGTTCTCTGTTTTTTTAGAGATACTGAAAATTTTGAGGAAAAATTTTTTGTTTGAGCTTTTATTTGTTTTGAACGTGCAAATTTATGATCTCAAAAACCTCAATAACCTCAAAACCTCAATATGCAAATATTTTAAGTTTGAATTCATAAATTTTTGGCTACTTTCTAAGAAAAAATTCTTTTTTAACAATTTTAAAAGGTTAGCATCAAAACTTTCCAAATTTGTCGACAATGGTTTTAGTCGAATTCCTAACTTTTGAACCTATAAATTTTTATTCAGCTTAAAAATATATAGTTTGTTAGGAGTAGTCTACCTGGGTCGTGTACTACGAGGAGTTAAAGAGAGTCAATTTCACAATTTTTGCATAATTCATTTATATTACGGGTCTTAGCTGCACTATTTTTGACAGTGATTTAAAACTGTTTGCCCTCTAAAACATCTTACTGGTTTTGACTTTTTTCGAATTGCATGCTCTAACAGTAAAAATCTCGTACATCGTCAACCAAAACGGTTTTTTACTGGCATACCAGTAAGAAAATGCTGATTGCGTCAGTAACCAGTAAAAAAATTGTTGGTTTCACCGGTAACCAGTAACTTAAAAAGTGTTACAGTTGGTTACCGGTGAAACCAGCAGTTTTTTTTACTGGTTACTGACGCAACCAGTATTTTCTTACTGGTATGCCAGTAAAAAACCGTTTTGGTTGACAATGTACGAGATTTTTATTGTTAGAGCATGCAATTCACAAAGTCAAAACCAGTAAGATGTTTTAGAGAGTCAGCCACAGATTTGAGACTTGGTGGGATTTCAGTTATTTTTATGTACAAATTTTTGTCACGGTCCCAAAAAGTCATAGGTACCCTAAAACAAAGCACTGAGCACCCATAAAATTTGACGTTTGACAAAGCTTTCCAACATAGTACTCCGTTCCTAGACAGTAATATATCATTTTTAGGCTCTGAACGTGCTTATTTGAAAAATATAAAAATTCTTTCTAAAATTTTAGATAATCAAAACACAAACCCCTTCGTACGGCAAAAATTATTAAAAGTTGTTTCTTTGTTTGTTTTTTTAAGTTCTATTTATATTATTATCAAAAAACTTTATGCGTGATATTTCAAAAATATTAGCTTTAAGTTAATTTTTTAATGGTTGTCCGGTTACATACCCGCGAAATATTAAAATTTATCAATTTTTAATTTTAAATGTCGTGTTTTAAATGTATACTAATACAAAGCTCGTGAAATGCTGACGTCAAAAATGTTAGTTTTAACTCGATTCTTTCAATAGTTACCATTTTAGTTTAAACATGATTAGGGTTGTATGTAAAAATAAGTGATTCGGGTTAAATTTGATAATTTTGACATTAGCGTGTCAAGTCCAGAGCTTTCCTCTGAGTATAAACAAAGCGTTATTAAATAAACTTATGAAAATCACCTCTAAAAAATTTTAAGGGTACATTCTTAACTTTAAAATGGCTAAAAATTTGTTGAATTGGGTTAAAATAGATATATTTTCAATCAGCGTGTTATGAGCTTTTATTTGACTCTGAACTTATAGTAATTATAAACTTATGAAAATGATCCTCTAAAAATTTTGGAGGGTATATTGTTGATTCTAAAATAGTAACCGTTTGCGTAAATTAGGTTAAAATGAATATTTTTACATTTTAACGGGTGCGTGTCGAGAACTTTTATATGAGTACAAACATGGTGGTATTATAATAAAATCAAATCCTAAACTTTTTAGGGAATGCATTGATGTGTGCAAAAAATAGGTAACCACTGATAAAATTAAATAAAAATTATATTTTTGAAGTTAGTGTGTAAAGAACTTTCATGTGAGTATAAACACAACACATGAAATGGAAAATTAACAAAATTACTTAAATTACTATTTATAAAATTTTTGGATATTTGGCATATAAAAATATAAACACAACCAAACAACACCCCTTATTAACATTTCTTCTTTAAAGAGGTCTGTATTTTAATTACCCGACATTCTAAACAAAATCTTTTAGAGCTTTGAAGTTAGTAGGTTGAGAGCTTTTAAATGATACAGTACTCGTCTATACAGGAGGGCTCTGTAAAAAAATTAAAATTTTTAGAACTGTTCAATGCTGTGCCTTAGGGTATAAAAATTTATTTCGGACCATCACTAAAATACTTAAAAAAACTTTAAAAAAACACAAAATCTCTCGGGTCTCAAACCTGTGGCTCAAACAGTTTCGAAACACTGCTGAAAATAGCGCTGTTGGGACCCGCAATACAAACAATTTTAACAAAAATCGTAAAATTTATTCCCTTTAACCCTCGTAGTATTCGCCCTAGGTAGACTACGCCCCAAAAAACTACATATTTTCGAGATGAGTAAAATATCGAAATTAGTATAAAAAATTTCAGATGCAAGGATTCAAAGGTCAAAAGTTAAAAATTTTGGCTAAAAAACTCGCCTAAAAAAGAGCTAAATTTGAAGGGTTTTAGGTATACTCTATAAAATGTTTGAAAAAAAAATTTTCATAAAGCAGAAAAAATTCAAAAACCTTAACTTTAGCTATGTGCATTTGATCCTGGCAGGGTAAAAATTATAAAAACTTTAAACGCAAATTTTTGGTGAATATTTTTCCAGTATCTCTAAAAAACAGAAAATACAGCTTCCATAAAAATTCCAATCCTGTTGGCGAGATACAGTTACCTATTTTCTTATTCCACTTAAAATAATATTTAGACAGATTATGCAATCTTCAAAACATTTTAAACGCGTTAAAATAGTCGCAAAACTTCAGCTGAAATATTAAAGGTATTTTTTTAATAAATACGCATAATTTTATTCAATTATAAAGTCAGAATTCCGGAAATTGCTTAGCTAAAACTGTGAATCGTATTTCAATCATTACGCTTTATTTTACTAATGAAAAGAACAGATCCGGAAATCCTTCCATTGTAAATGGACAGAGCAACGGAGCACGGTGTTTAGAGCTAGAAGCATTTGGTAATTTTTAGAACGGTTTAATTTTTTTAAAAGTTTCTATTTTTTCCTTTTAAAAAATAGTATAGTCAATCATATAAGCGTTTCGCCACATTGTACACAAAGGAACATACAATACAAAGGGCTTTTCACTCAGTTTTTTTTTTATTATAAGTTAACTACACAACAACATTAAATATATATTTCTAAAAATGAAATAATTTTACATAAATGAAGCGCAGAAATTAATATTTTTTTACGTTTTTAGCTTAAAATTTAGCGTTTAGTTTGGAGGTTTCTTTAGGATAAAAGCATAGATTTTAATTAAGCTGTTTAATAACTCCAACGAATTGGCTTTAAGTTCCATCGGATCTAAATTTCCTAAATTCCTTCAACCGCATCCAATCCTAATTTCAAAAGAAAGATTTTTTCAAATGATTCACCGTATTTGGAATTTAAAAAAATTTGATCTGATCCATGTTAGTGCAAATACAAATACCCGCAGCTAAAAACTAAATACTCAATTCTAAATCAGCTTTGGCTTTAACGCTAAATTTAAGCTACAAACGAAATAATATCATAAATTTCCATTTTTATAGCGTCAAAGTTTGCTCAATTCAAAGTTCGAATTGCTTCTTAGGCTTTAAATTCCTCCGGTCCTAAGTTTTTCTCGCTTAAATCTGCCTCGGTTCTTTAAACACAGTGTTTTGTTTGCAAAACGCCGCTAACATACGTTTCCCCAATTGATTAGGGGCATTTGCACCCCCTGCAAACTTAGTGCCGCACTATTTGAAATTATTCCAGAAGCACATTTATGTATGCATTTGTAGTTAGAATCTTATTTCTAAAAAGCCTGTACCTAAAATCAAGCTTAAATGTAATGCATTAAACTTTAACATATAAAATGTTAAATCGTCTAATGATACATTTATGAAATTTGCAAAATTTACAATACAGTAGGAAGTTGTAAACTTAAATATAAATTTAAAAACTTTATATCTATATCTATCTGAAGTGAAATCGTCCCTTTGTTCGTCGTTTTCTTTACCCTTTGGGATATTTTTTGCCCAAAAACGCTGCAAACCCTCAGAAGGGACTCCGCGTCACCACTGCCCAGTGTTAAACTTCACTCGGACCGCAAGCGAAGCGTGGAGTTTAACACTGAGCAGCACTGGCGCGGAATTCCTTTTGCGAATTTGAAGCGAAAAGAATCCCAAAAGGTTAAAATATACCTTCTTTGCATTTCCAAAATATTAATAAAATACCAAGCAAAACGGTAATAAATGCAGTTTTTATCAATAAAGCATATTTTCCAAATTCCAAAACCTGCATAATGTAATAAACGCAACTGAGCTCATTGGAGACCATTTACAATATAAAGCGTTTCAAAATTGTAGATAGAATTATAGACTGTAGAAAGAATTATACGCGTCGACAGGGACGATTACGTAAAAATCCTTTTACAAGCTGTTTGTTCACTGTTTAAGCGGCCGGTGTGTGCGAACGCAAACAAATTCAGAGTGCCTATAAAACCGTTGACTGTGTTTGAATTACGACAGCTTAAATCGCGTTGAAAAATAGAGTCCAAACTTTGTTCTTCCCGTTCACCTTTGACTTTATTCGTTAAGCCTGGTGGAAAAAGACTACTTTTGTAATGAGCCACAGTGACACTGTTTTTTAGTTGACCGCGGCTCGTTTCACCAGCAAAAGAGCCGTTTTAGCTGGGAATTAATTCAGTGTTTCATATCGTCGTTTTTTTAAGCCGAACTGTTGGTATTAGCTGAAACATTTACCCAATGTGACAGTGTTCATAGTTTTATTGTGGTGTATACAGTATAATACAATACGTTGTTTTATTTACCAAGCGTTGCGCTATATATTTTAGAAAAAATTTATGACATTTTATAGTTTGGCAAAACTGTTATCTTATTGTAACGTCTGGCCATGTTAAATGAAAATAAACTTCAAAAAAATTAAACGCAACATTTATGATTTCTTAGCAATACAGAATATAGTTTAGCACACACTTCCCAAAATTATGTAACTAACATTTAAAATTTATATCTAGAAGTCAGCGAAACACGGGAACATTATTAATTTACATAAAAATATTATCGCTAAGTCAAAGCCCAAGCTTCCTGGATTATAAAAGCTTGGCTTTTGTCGAAATTGGCCACAATGACTTCAATTACATCACGGATTAAGATAAAAATGGCTTCTTTCAAGGCTAAAAGTTTTTATCACGTTTCGCAAAATTTCATTATGCCAGAGAGATTTTAAAGAAAAACGCCCAACTTTATGAGTGTAAAAAATGTTGTATTTTTATGACAGTTTTTTGCACCTAGTAAATAGCGGCTGCACACCCTAAATAAAAAAATTGATTTTTTATAGCGCAATGAGCAGATCTTTGCAATGAAATTCACCATCGTCAATTTCATTATTAATTAATATGAATTCTAAAAAACGACAAAATAACATCTAATGCAGTTATGTTTCGTTAGGTTTTTGTACGATTTGCTTTTTCGTTATTGTGCTCTAAAGCCTTTTTTACATGCTGAAAATTTTGCAAACTAAAATTTATTAGTTATTTTTGCATTTTAACGTAACTGGTAATTTCCGTTTTTCCGTTAAAAATATCCTCTACCACAACAGCCGTACTGATAAAGAACATTGTATTTCAATATAAAGGTTAGTATATCTTTAGAATATCACAAGAAATTTATATTTTGGAAAAAACATATAATCGAGCTTGCAGGGACGCGTAAAAACCTGTAAATTTTTTTTCTGAAACAGCTTGTTTTTTCTTGAAATATTTGAATACTTTAATACATACTTTATTTATAATTACAAAAAGTAAAAATGAAATAATATAAAATTTCTGCAATGACAAAATTTTAATTTCTTCTTCTGAAATCTGCACTTTATTTATCTATTTAAAGTAATCATAACAATAATAACAAAAATAATAATAAGCCTAGCAAGAGGGACTTTCTTTGATTAAACTTTAAAATGCCTACAACGTGTAGTTCACTCCGGAGGGGCAAGTAACAAGTGACAACAAGTTCAATGTAGACAATCACAATGTCATTTGTTGCTGAGATAAGAACTCATTTGTCACTTGTCACTGAGATTCTCACTTGTCCCTGGAGTGTGAAATAGACCTAAGTGTTCCAAATTATGATACGCATCCACCTTCCTTCCACTTTGTTAAATCTTACAATCCAGTCATTTTACAATACTTTTTATAAAAAAAAAGTTTTACCTATTAGAGTTGAAATATTTTAAATTTCAAATAATCAAAAAAATAGTATGTGGCGGATGAAGCCTGTTGATATGATTGCTGTAGCAGTGGAAAAATATACTGTTACTGTAATACAATCGCAATTGATTTCGAACATGTTTAATTGTTCACCAGCATGTTTAAATGATCTTTAACATGTTTAAAAAATTCCACGCACATTTTTTATTAGAAAATTACTAAACATACAAAGGCAGCTAACTTCTTGACCAAATAATTAATATTGTTTGTTTTTTACTTTACTAATTTCTAATTTTAATTTTCCTGGTATTTGATGAGATTTTGGTAAATTAAAATTGCGTAGGTTGTTTGACATCGGGATCATTTAAACAAGGGTTCATATAATGCATAGTGATATTATCACGTTAAATTTTTAAGAGTCTTTAAGTGGCGGGCATTATTCATGCTTTGCGGCTATATGTTTTGCTTTCTGCAATTAAAAATAGGAAGAGCTAAAAATTTGATATCCTGACGTTCATTGTAGAACATTTTTAAAGCGCTCTATGGCTGAAAGTGTTCTATAGCGTCCTAATGCAATGAAATTTTTAACAGCAAAGAACTTCAGTTAATTGGAAAGGTTTTGACTATCATGACTCCATACCATTATGTATAAAACGTAATAATTTATCAGTTCATTAAATAGTCCAGTTTAGTTTAGTTCAGTTTAAATCAGTTTATTTTTGTTAATATTTTTTTAATTTTTGTGCAATAAATGTAATATCAGTTCATTAAACACTATTTTTGTTAATATTTTTTGAGTTTTATGTAATAAATGTAAAATCAGTTCATTAAACATATTATTTGTTAATATTTTTTGAGTTTTATGCTGTAAATGTAATATAAATTCATTAAACATAACTTTTGTTAAAAATTTTTAAAGTTTTTAACATTTGAAATTCTTAAGTATTTAGTTCGTTTAGTTAATAATTTTATAAAGCTTTGACATTAAGTTTTAATTTTCATGTAGTTTAAAAATTTACAATTTTTATATGTGAGTTGCGAATTTCACTGCTTATCTTTTCAATTCTAGAGTTCATTTTCGACTTTTGTTAGATCCTGGATTATCCGTGTTGGCTATTTCTATAAAATGTGCTTCGGTAGTTTTCCATAATAAATTCATTTCGCTATTTGTGCGCAATTAAATATTTTATAATTATATATATGTTAAAAAGCCGAAAAAGATATATATCGTTTCTTAGTAGTTTATTAGTTATCTTGTGAACTTTTTAAACCAGGTAATGACGCAAAAATAAAATACCGAAAGGTTTAAAGCGTACAAAATTAGATGTAGAGCTTAAATGTAGATGCAGAGTTTAAATGTAGATGTAGATGTCTGTACCATGGCATGAATAAACTACTGTTTAAAATGATAAATTTGCAGTAGACTCTATGACAAAGCGAGGACAGTACTTTTTAAAAGTGCTTTTTTATTTACACAGCAAGAAATTTAATTACAGAAAGCAAAAATTAAATTTATTAAGTATATAAGTAAAAAGACCGTTTAAATTCCATTGCAAACGCAATAAAGCTAAACATCAAGCTCAAAGTATGTAAATAACACATTTGTCTTTGAACCATCATAACAATATTGCAAAATTATTAGCTCAAAAATAAAATGACATTACAAAAACTAAAATAAAAAAGTACACATAAACACTCGAAAGCTCATGTAGATTAATAAGAAATAATATAATGCTAATAACATGTAATTATTCTATTCTAAAAATACTATTTCTGTCTTAATAAATTGTTTCTTACGCAAACGCTTAAAAACTGTAAATTTTAACATAATATTCGTTTTGAAAAGCAACGTGACTTTTGAAAAAATTCTACCCGTCACCCACAGTAATTTCTATAAAAACGCATTTTTGGAGATGCGGTAGTCAATTTTGTTTCACTAATTTGAGGATATTTGGTAAAAAATGTGTCCCAAAAATTTAATTAGTTTCAACCTTCAACAATTTAAAAACTAATTAAACAGGACTTTTTATGAGTATCTTTTCAATCGAAAAAGTTTTGTTATAAATATAAAAAAATTAGGTGAAAACTTAAACTTTATTTAGACACTTTTATCCGCCTTTTTGAAAAATATGAAAAATAAGTTTTTATGTAATATTAGTGCAATTCATGATTCTCACGTGATAATAATTTTCATACGGTGTAGTTTCATTTGCATGTCATTGCGCAAAACTCATTGCACGTTTATAGACAAATAAAACCTAGCTGAACTCCATAATTGACTATTTAACAATAAAACCATTTAAAATTTTCAGCAAAACAATTTGATATTAAAGATTAAATATCCTAGTTTAACCATATGAAATTACTCAATTTGAAAAGAAATGGGATTTTTTAGAAGTATAAAATTGACTAATTTTTGTATGTTTTGTGAAAAGCCGAGAATTAAAAAAATTAGGCGTAAAAATAATTACAACAACTTTCGATTTATTCTTAAATCATCATCGGTTAAATTACGATCATCATTGTTTTAACCGATGATGATCTGAGCATAGAACGTAGATTAAGATTAACTGATTTTTTTATTTTGCTTGAGACTACTTAAACACTAGTTTAGAATTACCAGATAAAGTTCTATTTTAAGTAAATAATTTTTTTTTTTTGAAAAAATAGCAGAAAAATTTATTTTACTTGGATTCGGAATGATTGTATTTTTTTGTCGATTCACTTTTCAAATTTATGGCTCATCAATGTTTTCTAGTTAAAAAACAAAAATTTACAGCGTATACTTTTAGCCCAATTATCACAAATTATTAATTATTTATTGCAATCGTTAAATAAATCAGTCGAAATTTTCATCATTTCCTGGCTTCCAAGACAAACGTGGGAATTTAACAATCCTTGAAACTTACATAAGTGATACTAAGGTCTGCAAATTTTGTTCGTAACTGTTGACTTCCCTTTATTTTTTGATTAAAAACGCGCAAAAATTGTCTAATCTAATGTGCGCACCCGATACTGCATGCTAATACCTAATTTTGCTCAAACCGTTTTTTTTATATACGATTTTTTCGTCAAAAAAGCGTTGCAAATCCGCAGAAGACCTTCCGCGTCAGTGCTGCACTGTGTTAAGCTTCGCCTGCGGCCGCCGATTGTCGCTAAGTTTAACACAGTGCAGCGCTGGTGCGAAATGCCTTTTTATGGATTTGCAGCGGAAAGAATCCGAAAGGGTTAAACACTCAAAACGAACCGGGGATCAGTCGTGGCATAAAGGTACGGGGTCTTTAGAGCCACAAGCAGGGAACTTGGAGCCATGAGAAATTTTTGGGAACTTGGAGCCACGAGCAATGGGATTTTCGAGCCTTTAAGAAAAAATTGGTTTGGGGTTAGATTTATGTTTGCTTAGGCTTAGGTAAACGTTTAAGCGATTTTTATTTTTGGCTCCAAGTTCCCGATTTTTGGCTCCAAGTTCTCGATTTTTGGCTCCAAGTTCCCGATTTTTGGCTCCAAGTTATCGATTTTTGGCTCCAAGTTCCCGATTTTCGGCTCCAATTTCCAGCTCCAAGTTCCCAAGGCTCTATCGACCCTAAATCGACATAAATTACAAAATGTTGCACGATTTGCTCCCTCCGCGTTTACGATTGTTGGAAACGACGGAGTTGTTTTCCGGCTTTCCGATTTGGACGGTTGCGCATTCTTCCTTTTTCCCATTCTTAACGTCTTTGGCGGAGCGAATTACAGAAAGGAGATCGTCCAACGGGGGGCGATCGTCACTGGTTTTGGAGTAATAGGAGTAAACAATCTCCCCCTTGGCATTCACTATGACCTCGCCGCCTAAAAAAATATAAATTTAGCATTCACTATATGACCTGGCTATGCCTAAAAATTGACGACTAATAAACCACACCTTTCGCGTTTTTTATGACCTCGTCCCCTAAAAACTGACCAATAAACTTCACTCTTTGCGTTCATAATGACCTATCCACCTAAAAATTAACCAATAAACTACCCATTTAACATTCCATATGACCTCGCTGCTTAAAAATTGGTGAAAAAAACTACATTTTTAGTATTTGATGTGCGGTGCCTAAAAACTGTTTACATAGTTCTTTCTAATTATTAAATTACCCCACCCGTTCCCTTGATTGCCTTTCCCCCCGTTACAACCATGAAACCTTCATACGACAAAGGTGAAACCTTCGTCTCACGGTGACCAATGTCGTACCTTATTTTTGTATAACCAATGTCGTACTTTACTGTGATGAACTTCATGTATGATCTGGGTCGTATTTAGCTCATACATAATTTTGTGCGTGATTAGTGCCCAGTGAGCGAGGAAATTTAAATATTTAAAGCTGTACGGTAGCAATATGCAAATTTTTTCAATATCAAATATCCTACGTAATATACTGTATCCGTGAATAAAATATAAAATATTGCTACCGTACAGCTTTAATCATTTTAATTTGCTCGCTTTCTTGGCACTAATCACGCACAAAACTTATGTATGGCCTAAGTGCGACCTAGTTTATACTAATTTTTCACGGCTGTAACCGAGAAAAAGCAATCACCGAAATGAGTTAAATAAACACTTTCACTGAACAACAGCTTTGTTGTTTTTGATATAGGACCAAAATTAACATAATTCACATTGTTAATTATGTACCATTAATCAAAACAGCTAAAAGCAACTTTATAGCTTTAAAGGTTATTTTAACCCCCTATCTACAGTTTTTGATTATTATTTGATATGTTTTTAATTAAATATGTTTATCTTTTATTTGAGTTTTAAAAACTTCAAGCCGGAAATTGATATATCGTAAATTGTGTCAAGATTAAGTTTACTTTTTTCTAAGCTATTGATTCTTTAAAATAACTCGATCCTTTGATTTACTTTAATCCTTACCTGGATAAAAAAATTTCTAAATTTGCTAAACAAAATTAGCTCTTTCAAACAGATACGAGCGTTGCTCTAAACTTGTCTCCAACACATTAAATATTATAGTAAATATAACCAGAACAATTACAAATAAAAACATCTATTAAAATTTATACATAGTTTAAATCCAGACGTACCCAATTGATAAATAGACTGCATCTCGTCTGGCACCACAGTTCGAAACAGATTTTCAGCAGTTCCACAAAGTTCAGATCCAACTAGCTAAAGCTGCAAAAACTATTAGACCAACAAAAACATTTTCTGTTAAGTTTACTGTGCAAAGATCAACAAACTAAATTAAAAATTTAAATATCTTAAAAAATCTTTGAAAAATTTATGGTTAACAAAAAACACCGTTTATCTAAAAAAACATCTGCGAAATTGAAATTATGACAGTAGAAAAAGAAGAGCAATACAATTTATATTACGGAGGTATTGAAAACGCGTAAAGTATTTATAGGAAAGTCTATAGATTTGCTTATTTTGTATATTTTATTTAAAACACAAGTCGAAAAGCCTTATACAACTGGTGTTTTATTTGGAAAGATAGCTTAACGAGCCTCTTGCCTTTATCGTAAATTTTGTTCCTCCTACCTGCCCTTATCCCGCCTTCTACCTGCTTCCACTATACATCTACCTGTCTCCTACCTGCTTCCACTATACATCTACCTGTCTCCTACCTGCTTCCACTATACATCTACCTGTCTCCTAGCTGCTTTTACTATACATCTACTTGTCTCCTAACTGCTTCCACTATACATCAACCTGTCTCCTACCTGCTTCCACTATACATCTACCTGTCTCCTACCTGCTTCCACTATACATCTACCTGTCTCCTACCTGCTTCCACTATACATCTACCTGTCTCCTACCTGCTTCCACTATACATCTACCTGTCTCCTACCTGCTTCCACTATACATCTACCTGTCTCCTACCTGCTTCCACATACATCTACATGTCTCCTACCTGCTTCCACTGTACATCTACCTGTCTCCTAGCTGCTTTCACTATACATCTACTTGTCTCCTACCTGCTTCCACTATACATCTACCTGTCTCCTACCTGCTTCCACTATACATCTACCTGTCTCCCACCTGCTTCCAATATACATCTACCTGTCTCCTACCTGCTTCCACTATACATCCACCTGTCTCCTACCTGGTTCCACTATACATATACCTGTCTCCTACCTGCTTCGTTAGCAGATTTAGCTGATTTCTACTTGCTTTAACACATTCAGAGTTTTTAACATTGAAGGCAAAGCCACCTGCCCCTTATTTACTTCCGACACATTTTTGGCTGCGTCCGTCCTGCCTCTTACCTACTTCAAACACATTTTTCTCCCTCTTTTAGCTGTCTCTACTCACCCTGCCACCTACCTGCTTCAAAGGTAGATTTTGCTACCTCCTATCAGCTTCCAGAGCACTCCATACCACCGGAACACTTAGCATCAGTGGCTCAACTACTTCGCCAAATTTATACCACGCATTTAATGTTAGATTCGCAGCTTAGTTATAAAAACTGCAAATAGGTCTAAGAGTAATATTGATTTCAAGAAAAATAAATAGATACAAATTTAAGCCATGCAAAAATCATGTTTTCTTGGCGAGATATGCGCATTTAAAAAGGTTTTCAAGCACAAATTAAAATCAAAAATCTACCAGTAAAATACCGAAAAAGATTTAAAAATCTCATTTTAATGGCAAATAACGATGCCGCTATGTATTTCTATTCTATTATAATTAGGACGAGCGAGGTTCTGCAAAAGCTTACTTGGTGCACACATTGACCGTTTTAAAATTTCCCTATTGCACTCTAACTACAATAACAAATGAACGGAAGATGTGCGGCAAGAATTTCAGAACGAATCCACAAAACCATATACAGATATGAGTATTTTAGCTCTACACCTATACAAGTTATGCACGAATTGACCGTTTTGATTGTAAGATATGCGCATTTAAAATTTTCTCAATACATTAATTAACTATTTTAATACCCAATGAACGGACGATGTGCGGCAAGAGTTCCAGAACGATTCCATGAAACCGAGAGTTGACACGAACTCCTGACAATCATCAGCCAGAACTGGTAGCATGATTCCAGCCAATCTCCGCCACTTGGCGCCTAAAGCATTAATAAATTTACTAGTAATATTTCTCGGAGCCCCGGAGAAACATCACTATAATTAAGCAAGCTTAATTGCCTTTTCTATGTTTCGTTAATTCCGCAAAACAAGCAAATGCTACAACAGGGTATAAATATCTTGTTCAGGAATTTAGTAGGGGCCGCCAAGCGATAGTTTAGTCGGCGGCGCGTCGAAATATCACTGCTCAGCTAGATTGAATTAATTCATATCTTTTTAGAACTAAAATTTTAAATGGGCTCTACAGAAATAAATAAAAAAAAGCAAACTAGAAAAGATTTTAATCTTTTTTAATTTAAATACATTAAAAAATAAAAAAAAAACGCTATCTCTTAGGAATGAAACAATTGTAGACGCAATAAAATAAAAAGTTTTACATTAATAGTAAATATAGTCAAAGTTGTATTTCATATTGGATTTCTTTTATTAAAGATTATCATACTAAGCTTTTGTTTTCAAATTAGGTTAATTATAGTCCTTTAGGAGTTAATAATCGTTTTATTTTTAAAATAGGTAAGCTGCTTATAACGAGAAAGTTTTTTTGTGGTGTTGAACACATTTATTTTAATTATAAGCTGTCACTAAAGTCAGGCAGGTTTTTTAAGAACAGTTTTTTGTACAAAACATAGGTGAACTTAAAATCTATTAAAGCATATTTGTTTTCTAGTAAATCAAACAGAAAAAAAAATAACAGTGATAAATATTTTTATAAAGACAGCTAAAAACATAAAAATTACAAAACAAGCCCTTATACTTTTTCCAGTTTCTAAAAAAATGAAAACCAAAAGTTCGGTTTTAGGTAATCTATTAAGATTTGATTTTTAAAAACTTCATGTGCTTCTTTATTAGGTCGACGTGCCAAAACTAAAAGAAAAATCAAAAAAATGCCTTTAGATACCCAAAAATTGAAGTTATTGGTTTGAAGATTTTAGAGAAATTATAAACCATGTTTTACTAATTTTGGTTTTCAAAATATTTTTATTTCGTTTACCCAAGAAATTTAAAAAAAAATCTGTATTTTGTTTATTTTTTCAGAATTCTTGTTTAGTTACGCTACCATTTAAAAAAAATGCACAAGCGGATTGTGCATTAACTAAAATAACTAAAATAACGTGAAAGCAATTAACTTTAAATATAATATTACCATTCGAGTTTATGCCCAATTTTAATACTTTTTTATAAACTTAATTTTGATCATTAAAAATTACAATTAAAATAATTTTCAAATTGTTGGTTATTAGTTATTTTTGGCTAAAACAAATTTCATACAATGTGTCTATGGCTTATGATGTTCATGTCTTGGACAAAACAAAAGTACAAACCACAATACAATAAAATAAAAACCAAATCATATATAAGTTTCTTATTCTTTTTTACGAAAAATTATGCATTTAAACGTAAAAAAATTCGTATGTTTAAATTTCATAATTTTTAATAAACTACCGTTTGATTAAACGGCAAAACATGATTTGTATTGTTTGATTGATTAATAATTTATTTTTGTTTGTTGTATCACTTACAGCATACTGTGTTTAGAAAAAATTTAGTTAATTTTAAAATGATACAACATTAACCCCCCAAAACCATGACAAATAACTACGATACGGTTGTTTCTAAAATCTAATGGTACACCAAGCTTGGATCCACCGTTATTGTTTTCTCTGTTTTTCTTACCTCCTTCTTTACTCCCTCGGCATAAAATTACAACATTGCACTGTTCAGCTTGAAATTCGGAGAGGCGTTTTTCGATTTGAATTATGTGATCCAAACAATATGGTCACCTATAATTCGTTATAAACAGTTTTAAAAAAATTTTAAGTAAGAGGCAAAAAAAACAAAAAATTAAGAAAAAATATGTAAATTCGTGGAAATTAAAAAAAATTGAGATATTTTTTCAATATAGCTTCCTTTTCCACACTCCGAAGTGGGATATTAAATTAAAAAGGAGTTGATCACTTTCCCAGCCCACCAGTGCCACGTATTTGTTTTTTTCGCAATGCAATAACATTCATAGGGGCAAAGCCTGTGCCAGGATTTTTGAAAGGAGGGGGCCAGACTCCAGAAAACTAAAAACGGAATATAAATGCGGCTCCAGGCGGACGCGAAGCGTCTGCCGGGGGTCTGGGGGGTGTCCCCCCAGCCTCCGGCGGCGAAATTTTTTGATTTAGCAATTAAAATGAGCAAAATTAAGGCTTAAAAATACCTATTTACATTGAATTCAAGGCAGCCATGCCGGCAGAATCCACTTTTGGCATACCCCAAGAAAGGAGGTAGGGAGAAGCAGGGTCATAATGGATTTACCTTCGATTTTACCTCCCCCACCCCCCGTGGACCTACCTCCTACCTCTTCTTCTTTATTTTTACCCCGGCCAACCCAGAAAGGGGAGGGGGCACGGCCCCCCTGCCCCCCTGGCAGAGAGCCTGCATAGCGGGCGGCGGATCCACGTTTAAGACGCACTTTAAATAATCAAAAAGGGTTAAAGGTTAACGTTCTAGCACAAGCTTAACGAGCTATTGAATACAACCAAGAGAATTTTTTAAAGCAAAACATATTTAATAGAAAAATCAAATAATAAATTTACCCATAAAATCTCATAAGAACGAAAAGTGAAAAACGTCCAAACTTGGGGTTCATATAGTTTTTCAATGTGACATCCAGAAATTTATCGCAATCAGTCAAGCGCACGTTCTCTGTAAAAAAACAATTGCTAAAAACTTTCAAGCGATAATTTTAGTTTTAAAGGAGCACTGTCACAAATCAAATTCCTATAACGCCCAAACCGGACTGCTCCTTTAATACCCAACCTACCTAACTCAACTTTGGTATTTAGAGTGCTCCACTACAAGGCTACAACATTTTTAAATTTCAGCTGAATCGGTTCAGTATTAAAGGAGCAGTCCGGTTCGGGCGTTATAGAAATTTGATTTGTGACAGTGCTCCTTTAACAATTTAAAACAAAAAAAAACTAACAGTAAATGTGTCGCAGTCGATATCTAGTCTGCATTAATTTTAAAATTTAAAATTGCGAAGAGCATATTTCACAGCATAAGCAGCGTTAAGAAAAAAAATAAATTAAATTATGCTAAAAACAAAAAACACAAAAAGTATTTAAATTAAATCAAATTCTTAAAACAATTAAGCCATTAATAATAATTTTTAAACTAACAAAAAGCTTTGATTCATCAAAACCATACTCAGATTGCAACTGAAAATCTCCCCTTTTACTGCGTACTGAGTTGTATTTAGGAGGTAAGTGAGAGAGCTCAATCTTTGGTGCTGTAAGTTTTAAATTTAATTTTAACCTTTATAATTTCAAAAATATATTTTTAAAAAAAATTATGTAACTACAATATTGCTTTACACACTCGGGCTTTAGTAAGGTACTCTTTTGGTTTGGTGCTCTAATTAATTCGTTCTATTCGAGGCATATAATGACTTTACTTAGGACACGCACTAATTGAAGCGAGCTTTCATTAGGTGTAAAAAATAGAGCCTTCGATAGAGCGCTAGAAAGCCCTAATTGAAGCTCATCCCACCAACGTGTTCTAATTGGAACATTAAATATGTATCAGCAATCTTCTATTTGTATGTTATTATTTGTGATAAGTTATAGATTTATCTTTTATACTGGGGACTTTCACTCCTCTTGATTTCTGATAAATATTCCGAAATAATTCGAATTTAAAAGATTATCACGCAGGCATTTAGAATTACATTCATTGTAAAATACTTGTACTTCTAGAGATGTAACCCATATATAGAAAATCTAAAACTTCAGAATTTTTACGTGTTGGATGTGCACCGCCAAATATGCCGCCAAATACCCGCCAAATCGCCGCCATTTCAAAACTAAGTTTTTAACTCAGTTAAGTGTAATTAAATAATATTAATCTCATATTTACATCTTTAAACAATTTTTTATAGTACAAAAAACTGTTAATCTTTTTTTATTCTACAAAAAAAATTGAAAACAAAACCGAGTGGTTTTTCTTCACGGAGATATCCTTTTTAGATAGTAGCTGAGCAGACTATAGCCTATTGCACCGTGGAGCATTTTGCTCCAGTAGAATAGCTATCGAAATAAAAGCAGTAACCAATTTTCAGCGCGCGCCGCGCGAACTTTTCAGCGCGCAATATGACCAACTCAGTTTTACTCGACTTTTTTTAGTCGACTTTTTTTTAAAGTTAAGCCTATGCGTTCCTTAAGCGAAGCCTTAAAAACAACCAAAACTTTTACAAATAGCTGCGCGAAAAAAGTTTAGGTTGTTTTTTAGGCTTTGCTTAGGCTTAGTAACGCGTAAACTTAACCTTAAAAAAAGTAGAGTAAAAAAGCCGAGTAAAACCGAGTTTATATTTATAACATATTTTTATAAATTTTAAAGTTAGAAAAATAAACTATGAGTTAGTTAAAGCCGTCTTATTATAAAGTTTTTTTTTTACTTTAACGCCTTAGTTCCTAAATGGCGGCAGTTTGGCGGCGGTTTGGCGGCAGTCTGGCGGCGCACATCCAACACGTAGAATTTTTAATAGTTTTTTTTGCATTATTCTTAAAATTCCTTTATCTGTTTAACAGAAACTAAATTTTGCAGTATGTGCATTCAATAAAAATCGAGATTATTTAAGGTGTTTTACCTCCATTTTGAATAAACCCCAGTGTTTTCTCTGCAAACTAAATTTATAAGAAAAGTTTATTTACTTTGTTTGCTGGCTACAACGAAAATAATGCCCTGTTTGGTTTTATTTTTTGACTTTATGGTATCGAATGGTGATTTACCCAGCTCGAATGATTTCGGATTAGTCGACTTGATCTGGGAATCCTTGTGGACCCTCCGTTTTTGATCCACGGTTCGCAAGAATTGGTCCCATTCTTCTTCCGCTTCCAACATTTTCGATACCCGATTTTTACAACTATCTAAAAAAATCCTCCGTAAAAATTGTTCACTCTATACGCAATATAAATTAATACATTTGTTAAAATAAAATAAAATCACACAAACCGGTCATCTCTAAATAAAAAAGCACAGGTCCATAAGAATCGCATTTTGTATTGGATTTCCATAATTACCAAAAAAAAAGTTTATAACTTGAATCGAACGGTAAGATTTTATCACTGAAGTTAATTGATCAGATAATCAAAGTTAGGGCCCTGTGCTTTTTTAGTGGGGCACAAAGTTAGATTTATACCTCGTCAAGACCGCAAAAAAAGGCAAAAATCAAAATTTTTATTTATGAAATTATAATTTTAAAAAAACCGTGTTTAATATTATAAGAAATTTGAATATTTTATTTTCAAAATGAAAAATCAATAATACTTAAAACATGCAAAAAATGCCTTTGAGCTACTAAAAACCGGACGGTCTTTGGGACACCTTGGGCAAAATTTGAATCAGATTTTATTTTTGTTGGCAATTTTTTCGATATTTACTGGTTTATTCATTTTCTATTGGCTTAGCATATTCTAATTTAAATTATGTATCACAATTAGGATTAAGCTAGCGAGCCTTGTATAATTTAATTTTCATAAACCTAACAAAACGGGAACATTTATTCATAAAAAAATAGTTTTAATATGGTATAAGATGACATGAACAGAAATTCCCATTTTATATGGGGAGATTGGGTTTTCTACAAAAACAAAAAACTACACATCCCACTAGATCAAAAAGCCTTTGCAAAATATATATTCAGTATAAATATTTCAAACACGCGGTCGTGAAACAATATAAATCTTATTTTTACCAACAGTGTTTTAAAGGATACTATGGTAAAACTTTGCTTTAACGGAAAGTGAGATCTTATTAAATCAAAAAAAAAAACTTCAAAAAGAGCGTTTATTGTATATACAGGTACATCTTTGAACGTAACGAAACTAAAGTAAATAAAATTAAATGTTATTTTATTATCAACAATTTACAACAAAAAAATGGTACCTGAAAGTTTTGGCAGGATTCCGTGTATCCAGTCAAATAAATCTCCTTGTGTAAATATATTTAGGTGATGGTACCTTAAAAATAAGAACGTAAAAAATTAAAATAATTAAACTCAATAAATAAATTTCTACATACAAATAGCATATTGTATGTCAATAAAGTATGAGTAAAGGCTGCTTCATACTTATGACAAAACGTCCTTTGGACATTGTCCAAAGGACAAATACAGCGTAAAAACGTCCTTTGACAAAATCCAAAGGACAACGTGTTCATAATTTTTTGTCCTTTGGACTTTGTCCAAAGGACAAATTCTAAGTAGCGTTCATACTTTGTCCAAAGAAACAAGTCCAAAGGACGTTTTGGCTTGTCCGAAGGACGTTTTGGCTTTTTTAAAACTGTCCTTTGTCATAAGTATGAACCAGCCTTAACTGAATGCTTAAAATATTTGGAGCTTGATAAAAAGCACTTTTTCCAATAAAAATTTTAGTTTTTTAGTCATAAAATGTTTTATAACAAGCTGAATGTTTTAGCTTTGTTTTTAAAAAACGATATTCAAATATATTGAATCCGTCGATATTGGTTGAATTTTAACTAAGCTTCGCTAGGCAGCTAAATTTAGTTCAAAAATAAATCTCCAAAGCTTTGTTCTATTTTTGTACAGTTTTCACAAATAATCAAAGAGTAAGATCATTGATTATTTTGTTATTTTGAGTTTTTTTGCAAAATAAAGTTTTCGCAAATAAGAAAAACGAGCAAATTAATTCTAAAAAAAGCAGATATAATAACTTAGAGTACATTTTTAAAGGTTGAATAGGTTTAAATAAGCTTAGATCATCATTCAAATAAGCTTGAAATAGCTCATTTAATAAGTGTAGCTCGGGAGCTTGCTCCATTTTAAGTAGCCGGAGCCTTGGAACTTTGAAATTTGAAAGTAAAAACATCATTTATACAAATTGAATATAATATTATAATAATTACAGCGGAATGTAGGCATCTTTTATATCGGCTGTTGGGTTTCTATTCTTAAACATTTTGCTGCCATATTCCTCTATATTTTCCGATGTATCTAAGACTCTTTGATATTCGTCCAGAACGGCTCTGAGAGAAGAAATAATGGAATCGCAAATGGACATTAATTGCCCTTGATCCGTTTCGTTCATTATGCAAATCTAACGAATGCTAAAACAGGCTATAAAATTTTTTTATACTAATATTTAGTTAAAGGGCGCGATAGCTCTGCCGGTAGCAGTAGTAAGTTGGTAGCTTACCCAGGTAGGTTAAACCGGATTCAAATATAATTTATACTTATTTTGCACCAGTTTTAGTGTAATTCACAAAAAAAACGAGATGAATGGAATTTTCATTTATTTTTTTAAATTTAAATACATTGAAAAATAAAAACAGTAATTTTTTAAGAATGAATAATTTTGAACACAGTCAAATAAAAAGTTTTATATTAATACAAATAAATTATAATTTAAGTTGTATTTCACTATGGTTTGTATATTTAAGATTATCACTCTGAGCTCCAATTTTCAATTAAACTAACTAGTGTACTTTAGGAGTTGAATAATCCTTTTATTTTTGGACGAAGAAAGCTACTTATAATGAGGAAGTTTTCTTACAGTGTGTAAGACATTTATTTTGTTTATAAAGCTAATTGTAATTAAAATCAAGCAAAAGGTTTGGTTTCTAAAACTCACCCTGAGGAGCAGTTCTCTTTGTACAAAGCATGGCACTTAAAATGTATTTAAACATATTTGTTTTCCACAAAATCAATTGTAAAAAACTAAAACGGATAAAAACTACTATTATAAATAAATAAAACAAATAAAAATGAAAAAAAAAATTCATTTATTCTTTGTCAAAAATGTTCAAATAACAAAAACCAAAAGTTTGGTTTTAAGCAATATTAGAGCAACTTTAAATTTAAAAAACTTTTGGCGCTTTTTCTTTAGGTTAATATGGCAAAACTGAAAAAAAAATTTAATAACTAGTTTCATTTACCCTAAAATTAAAGTTTTTGTTTTTTCCTTTGAAAACTTTGGACAAATTGTGAACCAAGCTTCATTTATTTTTGATTTGAAAAACTGTCTTTATTATCCAGCAATTTTTAAAAAAAAATCTGTATTTTGTTTTTTAGAATACGTGGTATTTAGAGCCGTAAGCAGGGAACTTGGAGCCGTCGAAAATTTCGGGAACTTAGAGCCGCGACCAAAAAGAACTTTGAGCCTTCCAGAAAAAATTTGGAGTGGGGTTAGATTGGCTTTGCTAAGGTTTAGGTATAGGTTTAAGTCATTTTTATTTTCGGCTAGAAGTTCTGAAACTATGGCTCCAAGTTCCACACCTAAGGCTCCAAATTCCCTATTTTCGGCTCCAAGTATCAGCTCCACGTTTCCACAGCTCTACTTACTCTAAATCGATTTTTTTTTAGATTTTTTTTCATTCCACTATCATTTCTAGCAACAAAATTACGGAAATATATAACAAATATTATTTAACTAAAATAACCTGAAACCAATAATCTTTAAATAAAATAAAACCATTCTTCTTTGTGCCCAATTTATAAACTTTGATTAATTTAGTTAAGCTTTTATACAGTTGATTTTTGTTTTTTTAGAAAGATTTTAAAAAATATGCCAAAAACATTCTGCATTTCGGATTTTGGGATTTTCGTCTCAAAACTTCTTACTTAATTTGCGATGCATGGTTCATCCAAAAAGTTCATAGTGTACATGTACTAAAGGTAAACCCAACGTGGCTGCAACAGTTGTTCGTTGGACTGAAAAATGCCCCCCATTAAGTGACCACTTAAATCACGACAATCTGACGTCACTTATATCAGCCAATCAGAATTCAGAAAATGAAAGATTTAAAGAAAAAATCAACTTCAGATGTTAGTTTAGGAATAATTCTTATTTTGTGACATAAAAAAAAAAACAAAATAGTTCTTTAATAAACACGTGAACACACTGTTGCAACTACGTTTGGTTTGCCTTTAGTGATGTTCCCCGGAGCTCCGAGCTCAGGAGTTCTGGAGCAGAGCTCTACTTTTAGGACTCCGGAGCCACCCCTAAAGCTACGGAGCTCCGCCCTATTTTTGTACCAACTTCATGAATAATTAAAAAGTGTTGCCATTGATTAATTTAATTAATTTAATTTAATTAATTTGTCAATTTTTTTTATAAATTATAACTTTTTCAGAACTTATTTAAAACACTAAAAATAGTATTAAAAATGCTAATAGAGTAACTTTAAATGTATTTCAAGCATAAATAAGTTTAAAATAAACTTAAAATTTAAGGGGCGGAGCTCCATAACTTCCTCGGCTTTAAGTGGCCGGAGCTCCGAAGCATGAAATCGGAGGGTAGGAACATCACTAATATATACAATATTTGTTTTGTGAAACATTTTCTGTCTGGCTCTCTTAATAAATAAAACATTTTTATACTAATATTTATGCTGCTAACGGAGCAAGACACACCACCCACTGTGCAATAGGCTATAGCCTGCCCATAATACTTTCAAAAAAAATTCGCGAAGGAAGCTAATTTCGTTTTGTTTCGAATTTTTTGTATAATTAAACAAAGTTTAACAATTTTTTGTATTATTAAAAATTGTTGTAAGACTTAAATGTGAGCGTAATATTATTAAATTACACAACAATATAAAAAATAGATTTTAAAGTGGCGGCAATTTGGTGGAAATCAGTGGAAAGTATGGCGGTGATTTAGTGGAGCAAATCCAACACCCTAAAACCAAAAAATAAATGAGTTTCTGAATTTATTTTTTTCAAAAAAAATTGTGTGGAACACTATAAATGAATACATTAAAACAATAAACCTCGACTGAACTTGCAGATGTAACACATATTTATGGTTTTTGAACGCGGCAAGTATAGGAAAACTAGAGACTGGAAAATTTGGATAGTGGAGCCGTCAAAAGAAGACCTTAGAGCCGCTTAAATGGGTACTTTGAACTCAAAATATTCTTTAAAAAATCGTTTGGAATAAAATTTAAACTTGTTCTTATGTTTACGTATAAATATTATCGAGTTTAAGTTTTCGGCTTCAAGATCCTACTTTTCAGCTTAAATAGGCTGCTTACATTTAGCCTTAGAGATTTCATATAGCCAATTTAATCTGTCAGCTATAAACTCCCTATTTTAAAGTCCAAGTTCCAGCTCACAGTTATTTTCACTAGCGGGACGTTTACGGCATAATTAGAATCAAATATAAAGAATTCAAAATCGAAAACTTGCGATTGGAAGTAGGAATAAACGTCCGTTATATATTTTAATGACCCAAACAATATTACAAAATGTTTAGTGATTAATAATTAATAAAGAGGACAAGAATAACCCAGCATAAAAACATATTATATATAAAAAAAACATAAAATGTAAACACTATATTATATATATATATATATTATATTAGTTGACAATAAGCTTACAAGTATTTTAGCGCAAGGATTAAGGATATTAAACTTCCGTTCCGGATTATTATTTGAGTTTTTTACAAATTAATTATTTGGAGAGCTAAAACAAAAAAAGCATTTTGTTTAGAAAAAATATAAAAAACAAGCGACATTTATGCTGATTAGGAACTATTCTAGTCGCACATGCACAGTCGTAACTGTAAATGTAAGCCACAAGTTAAAAAATGAAGCCATAAACCGTCTATTGGTAAATTTATTTTTTATTTTTAATAAAAATTGTTGAAAACAAATAAATAAATAATAACACAAAAGAATTAATTTGAATATAAAATTTTGTTTTTAACAGTACGAATATCATATATAAGAATTAACCCGTTCCCGTAATGGCCTTTACCACCGATACAACCGTGAAACCTTCGTACGACAAAGGTGAAATTTCGTCTCACGGTGGTGGTATTATCATATTACAAATGTCGTACGCAAACCTTACCGCGGTAAACTCTATGCATGATCTAAGTCATACTTCCGTCATACATAATTTTTTATGCTCGAACAGTGCCCAGTGAGCGAGCAAATTGAAATGGTTAAAGCGGTGTCCGGTAAAGATTTCCGCAACAACAATTTCCGCGGAAAAAATTTCCGCGGCAGTATTTCCTCAGCATTAATTTTTTTGGAAGATTATTTCTTGGGAAAAAAATTTCCGCGAGGGAATTTTTTCCTACTTTATATTTCAGGTTTTTTTGTGATAAAACATTATAAATAAAAAGCAATTTTATAAAATTTTGACATACTGCGGTAATTTTTTAAAATATAAAAGTTAAAAAAGAGTTTTGCCATGAGTTTTTCATCTTTAAAAACTTACACTAAATATACTTTTTTTAACGAAATATATCAAAATAATCTCAAATTTTTTGCAGATTTATTTTGGCGTTGAATTTGTTTACAGTTTGTTTTTTACCTTTTATATTTAGACCAACGAAATATATCCAACAAAAGTGTACTTTTGTTGGTAAATGTGCACATTTAGTACATGCTTCATTTTGGAATGTTTATCTATTTCATTGCATTGCATAACAGCTAAATATATTTTAAAATTAAAAAAGTGGATTGTAACGAATTTTCTATTTTTCAAAATTGTACACGTTTACATACACCAATTTGCCAATTGAATTAATGTATTTCCAATGTTACCCAATACTGGGTAACAGGAAATACCTCCGTGCAGTTTTTTCTTTAAACTTAATCCTACGTTTTTCTAAGCCTTTAAGCGAAATTTAAAAATCATTTTAAATTTTATTTAATAACTGGGTAGCAAAAGTTTCGCTTGATTTTTAGGTTTTTGTTTAGGCTTAGGAAAACGTAGGCTTAAGCTTAAGCTGCGAAGGTAATTCCTGTTGTTCTTGGGAAAAAATAAACATTTTAGAAAATATTTACAAAAAAATCGAAAATTTCGTGCAATAATCTTTAATAAAAAAACATTATTTATTTATTTCTGTATGCAAAATAAATAAAAATTTAGGACAAAAATGTCAGCGTTCGCAGGTACATAAGAGAAACAAAAGCAGAAAAATTTCCTTCGCGGAAATTTTTTCCGCGGAAATAATCTTCCAGCGAAAATAATGCTGAGGAAATACTGCTGAGGAAATTTTTTCGCGGAAATTCTTGTTGCGGAAATATATACCTAGAACCCCGATTTTGCAGTCATATAAAAAAGACGATTTTAATAATATTTTACGATAAACAAGCCTAAGTAGAAACACCTAAATTAAGTGCATAGTTTTTTCTAGTGTGACTTTAAAATCCACCACCTTTGTTTCTAGCGTTAGATAGTTAAGTGAGTTTTAAATATTTGGGGCTTATTTTATAAAAATTGTAATTTACAGCTGTAAATTAATAAACGCATAGTTTTCTTTTGTATTTTTTAATAAAAAAGTGTATTAATACAATTGCGTTGAGAATTTTAAAAAAATTACAAATTTATAAATTTCAAAAATTTCAGTTATGTACGTATTTTTTTAATTATTAGAATAGGCACCTTGCACTGGAACTCGGTTTATACATAAAGTATGCAATACACATAAGCGTCACCATAATGGATAATTATCGTATCTCATACTTATCTTTCGTAGTATGCAGATCAACCCTCGAAAGCGCGCGAAATTTCGATCGGTTGATCTGCATACTATACGAAAGACAAGTAGGAGATACGGTAATTATCCATTATTGTGACGCTTATGTATATTGCATACTTCATGTATAAACCGAGTTCCAGTGCAAGGTGCCTATAAAAAAATTAAGTGCGTTTATTAATTTACAATTACAAAGATTTTTATTCAATAGGTCCCTGTTAATAAGGTAAGGACTATAAAGCCCGGTTCACACCGACGGATAGCGGATAGCAGATAGTATTTTCACACCGGAATTGCCTCGGATAGTGGATAGCAGATAGCGGATAACCGCTCACACCAGAATTGCCTCGGATAGCGGATAGCAGATAGTACGTTCACACCGGAATTGCCTCGGATAGTGGATAGCAGATAGCGGATAACCGCTCACACCGAAATTGCCTCGGATAGCGGATAGCAGATAGTACGTTCACACCGGAATTGCCTCGGATAGCAGATAGCGGATAGCAGATAGCAGATAGCGGATAACCGTTCACACCGGAATTGCCTCGGATAGCTAGCAGATAGCAGATAGCAGATAGCAGATAGCAGATAGTACGTTCACACCGGAATTGCCTCGGATAGCGGATAGCAGATAGTACGTTCACACCGGAATTGCCTCGGATAGTGGATAGCAGATAGCGGATAACCGCTCACACCGGAATTGCCTCGGATAGCGGATAGCAGATAGTACGTTCACACCGGAATTGCCTCGGATAGCAGATAGCGGATAGCAGATAGCAGATAGCGGATAACCGTTCACACCGGAATTGCCTCGGATAGCGGATAGCAGATAGTACGTTCACACCGGAATTGCCTCGGATAGCGGATAGCAGATAGTACGTTCACACCGGAATTGCCTCGGATAGCGGATAGCAGATAGTACGTTCACACCGGAATTGCCTCGGATAGTGGATAGCAGATAGCGGATAACCGCTCACACCGGAATTGCCTCGGATAGCGGATAGCAGATAGTACGTTCACACCGGAATTGCCTCGGATAGCAGATAGCGGATAGCAGATAGCAGATAGCGGATAACCGTTCACACAGGAATTGCCTCGGATAGCGGATAGCAGATAGCAGATAGCAGATAGCAGATAGCGGATAACCGTTCACACCGGAATTGCCTCGGATAGCGGATAGCAGATAGTACGTTCACACCGAAGTAAAAAAAGACCTCAGATAGCGGATAGCAGATAGCAGATAACCGTTCACACAGGAATTGCCTCGGATAGCGGATAGCAGATAGCAGATAGCGGATAACCGTTCACACCGGAATTGCCTCGGATAGCGGATAGCAGATAGTACGTTCACACCGGAATTGCCTCAGATAGCGGATAGCAGATAGTACGTTCACACCGGAATTGCCTCGGATAGCGGATAGCAGATAGTACGATCACACCGGAATTGCCTCGGATAGTGGATAGCAGATAGCGGCCAACCGCTCACACCGGAATTGCCTCGGATAGCGGATAGCAGATAGTACGTTCACACCGGAATTGCCTCGGATAGCAGATAGCGGATAGCAGATAGCAGATAGCGGATAACCGTTCACACCGGAATTGCCTCGGATAGCGGGTAGCGGATAGCGGATAGCAGATAGCAGATAGCAGATAGCAGATAGTACGTTCACAACGGAGTAAGATAGCGGATAGCGGATAGCAGATAGCGAATAAGGCGAGTTGCTGCATGCAAAAACTCTGTACTGCTGGCAAGCCAAATTAAAGATATCTTTCTTTTGTTTTTTATTTTTTTAAAAAACAAAAGAAAACATACAATCTATTTTTTTATGATTTGAATAATTAAATAGTCTGTTTAACAATAAATCCAATAAAATTTTTTTAGCAAAAACAGTTTTAATATTAAACTGTTTAACTCCCATAGTTTACCAATTATTTTTAAAATTGCTCAATTTGGAACAAAAATGCAATTTTTAAAAAATACAAGTTGACAGTTTACTAGTGACTATGGTTGAATTACATCAGGCTAACCTCGTAAGTTTCTACTGAAGCTCGAGACATGAGCGGACCATTTAAATTAAGTCGGTTTAAGGCCTATCTTATATTCCCGCCAAACTTTTTCTTGTTTTGTAGCTATTTAAATTTGGATGCATATTTTATAAATTTGTAAATTAGTTTTACTTATTTGAAAGGTACATGATTTTTTATTCCCTCGTCAATTATATTTTTAAAATTCTTCAATCCTTAAAAAGTTTGAAAAAAATGATCCCAGTCGATTGCTGACAAAAAAAAGAAACAACATTTCGTAATCAGCATTGGAAAAATCTGGAACAAACTTAAACGATAGTTTTAGATGAGATATAAAAAGGTCACAATTGATTGAAAATTTAATAGAATTGTGATCAGATAAAGAGAAACCTGGCAAAATTTTTATGTCTTGCAAAACTTCAGTATGGTTGGTCAAAAGTAGATCTAAAAAGTTATTGTTCCTAGTAGGTTTCTTGAAAAAATGAGTTAACGCAAGTTCAAATAAATAAATTTATCCACTATTCTTCATTTTGATTATTAGATTTCACCTAAAAATTATACCAGTCACAACCTGGTAAATTGAAGTCGCCCGTAATAATAACAGAACTTTAAAAATTTTCTGTAATTTCGCGTAATATTCAAAAATAACAAACTCATCTATTTTGATAGATTACGGTTTTCTATAAAAAGCAATTAGTCTAATTTTTGAATTATTATTTAATTTTATATCAATAGCAATGATTTAAGCTCAGCTTACAGTGTACAGCTTACAGCTTAAGCTTACAGTTCAGAGAGTCTCATAAGGGGGTTAAAATTTTTTAAAAAAATATTATGGACATCTGTATGCCTGACCAATCGCTTTTACCAAAAAAGACGAAAGAAATCATCCTTGGTAACTACTAAACGAAGTTAATTAAGTGAGATATCATTGCAAAGCTTACAATTCAGGGATTTATCAATAAAAGAATTGAATTTTGATAAAATTAGCAAATTAATCTGAGTTTAAAAAATAACACGGACATTTATAATCTGGGCAACACATTTTTACCGGAGAAGGCCCTATAAACTTCAAAAGTTAAATTTTTTCTGCTGCTAATTGTTGCTATTACTATTATTTGTCAGCCGTTGTTTTGACACTGGCTACTTGTTTTTTTTTAAATTATCCTAAATTGTTTATTAAAATGATCGCTGATGGTGATAAATAAACTTTTGGATCGATTTGCTAATTATTTTTAGCTAAATTTATAATTGTTTTTTCCTCCTTTGTTTTTTT
>JASAMX010001955.1:0-31015 GCA_030248175.1 Microlaimidae sp. YZB2_3 | reverse complement strand
TTTATAAAAACAAAAATTTGTGAACTTTGCTAAAATTAATTCTATCAAAAAATTTTGAAAATAAGCTTTTAATTTGTAATTGTTATATTTAGCAACTATTACTTTAATCTTCGCTTTTACGTTTCTAAATCGAAAAATTGGAATATTTAGAGCTGGGGTTGCCAACTTTTTTCAAGTGAGGGCATGCGTGATTAAGTATATTTGGCTAAATTCGATTTGTTAAAGTCGTAGTTATCACAAATAATATATAGCAGAAATAACGAATTAGGTTGATTGTTTTTATGATTTTATTTTTATCTAAAAACCGTAATATAACTCAAAACAAACTATAATTTAACTTGACTTATAAGGGACCCTAAACCGTAATGGTTTAAGCATAACTATTTAGCCTAATATTACTCTGAGAGTTTAGTGGCAGAGCATTTACAAGTGAAAAATTAGCTGGTTCAAACTGTAGTCTAAGCCAATTTTTCCATTTAATTTTAAAAGAGTCTTGAAAGTCTACATTAAAAATTCGCTAAATAAATAAGCAATTATTCTATTTGAATGCAAACACGAGTAAAATTTGAAACACGGGGTGTGTATTCATTAGTACTAAGTAGATCAATTTTAGAATGTATATAGAGGCACTATATTTCTATAATTAAGGTAGCCGACTTAATTTTGGCTACTTTTTTTTGAATAAGTTTTTTCTGTTTTTTCCAATCGACCCGATATTTGGCTCAAAATTCTAATGATAGCTATTTTTGTTATTCTAGCTGCAAAATTTTAAAATTTCTGTTACACCTAAACGCTGGGCTTTAAAACTTTTTTGCGCGAGCCATTTTTCGCTACTTAACAAAACTGCTTATAACTTTGTGGAAACGCAACAATAAAAATTTCAAAAAAGTAGCAAATTTATCCTTAGGTATTGTTTTCTTAGTACATAAATCTTAATTTTTTTTTCCCGTTTGCAAACTTTAATAGTTATTATAGCAAGACTTTAAAATAATTATGTCAAAACCTTAAAAAAAATAGTTTTAATAACATGTATTTTCGCCGAATTTTTTGGGGTTAAAAAACGTCAAAAAAAGTCAAACGGACAAAAAAAAATTCTTTAAAATACGTAGTAATTATTATATTGAAAATAAGTACGGTAGGTTCTTTCACTAAATTTTACGGTTGCCTAGAATCCTACACGGTAGTTAGTCAAATCGCATTGCAAAGTGATTTTGAAGAAAATATCAAAGCATGAAAATTACTTTGAGCCTTAGAAAAGAAACGTTTAAAGTTATATGAGAGCTTCGTTCTAAATTTTTATGCAGTTTAACACAAGAAAAAATTAAGAAAATAACAAAAATCACTTTTTGTATGAAAATGTTGATAATGCAGAATAACACAAAAATATAAAACTTTTGCAATAAAATATTATTCACTTTTTCATTCCACAGTTACTTTTTGCTAGTTCTTTCGGCGCTTTAAAAAAAAGCCAATTTTCTAACACCTAGATTGTGGCCCTGAATTAAGGCCCGGCCGAAAATTAAGCCAGATGGCAGGCCTATGCATATTCAATGTTGTATAACTTTCTGATTAGTATAAAATATTACCCCTCTACATTGTCAACGCAATTGTTTTAGAAAACAATAGAAAACCCTAAAGTATAAAGCACGATCTACCTAATTAACATAAATCGGGTGTGTGACTGTATGAAACAGTTTTTACATGAATTTTATTGTAATATTTTTTTAACTGAAAATACAACAAATAACAAAATATCTCGTCGAAAAATTTTTGCGTCTTTTTCGTTTCAAATCAAAGCACTACAAAATGTTTTGCTTTTTTTATGAACCCAAAAATTACATATGAAAAACTTTAGTTACACAACAACCGCTTTAAATAATGATCAAAAAATTGCAAAATTATTTGAATGCTTTTAGTCTGTTTTATCTATGGTTTTTAAGAAAACTGGAAAAATTATTTATTTGCATGAAAATTCTGCTTTCGAGGAAGCGCGGGCCGCAGTTTTTGTTACTTATAGGTAGATCCATAGGAAAAAAGTTGTAACAACCATAAAATAAAATAATTTTACATTTTTTGCACACAAAACATTCATTTTTGTGTAAAAATCCTATAAGTGGAAGCGCAAATCAGCTTCATATACAACAATGAAACTTTCGTTTAAACCAACCATAAGTGATTACGAGATTAGTTTGATTCAATTAGTTTTTTGTTCATTTTTTTCTAATAATACCGGACAAAAATGCTTAAAATAGCAGTGGGAATTCTTTTAGTGACGGTCATTCAAGGCCTGCCAAAATACCAACGTAAGTTTTATTGTTTAATAAATCCTCGCTACTCTGACACAATAAGTCAGAAGCTTTGTAAAATAATCGTAACTGTGACTCTTTTTATATCTTATTACAGCAAATATCTAAGCAAAATAAGTCAGAGTCACGTTGATTTTACACTGATTGTGACTCTTTATGTCAGAGTAGACGACGAAATATAAACCTTTAAATAAAACTGCTGCTACTGAGTAACAAAAATCCACTACACTTTAATTATTAGGTTGTCTATAAAATGATATGTTCAAAAAACTAATTGAATCAAACTAATCTCGTAATCATTATGGTTGGTTTAAACGAAAGTTTCATTGTTGTATATGAAGCTGATTTGCGCTTCACTTATAAATTTTGCACAAAAATGAATGTTTTGTGTGCAAAAATGTAAAATTATTTTATTTAATATGGTTGTTACAACTTTTCCTATGGATCTACCTATCATAACAAAATTTTGGGCCAGGCGGTTCCGCTGCGAAAGCAGAATTTTTCATGCAATAAATAATTTTCCCAGTTTTCTTAAAAACCATAGATAAAACAACTAAAACAAGTTCAAATAATTTTGCAATTTTTGATCATTATTTAAAGCGGTTGTTGTGTAACTAAAGTTTTTCATATGTAATTTTTTGGGTTCATAAAAAAAAGCAAAACATTTGTAGTGCTTTGATTTGAAACAAAAAGACGCTAAAATTTTTCAAATAGATATTTTGTTATTTGTTGTATTTTCAGTTAAAAAAATATTACAATAAAATTCATGTAATCCAAAAGGAACTTTGTTTCATACGGGATCACACACCCAATTTATGTTATGCTATAGGTAGATCCATATTTATATTTGACTTTCTATTGTTTTCTAAAACAATTGCATTGAGCAATGAGGGCCTGAGGGGTAATATTTATGCTAACTGATCAAAAGGATTAGAAAGTTCTAGAGCATTGAATATGCATAGGGTATCTGACTTAATTTCGGCCAGGCCTTAATTTCGGCCACCAATCTAGGGTGTTAGAAAATTGGCTTATTTTTAAAGCACAAAAGAACTAGCAAAAAAGTAACTGGATGAAAATTGAATAAAGTGTTATTGCAAAAGTTTTATATTTGTGTTATTCTGCATTATCAACATTTTCATACAAAAAGTGATTTTTGTTATTTTCTTAATTTTTTCTTTGTGTTTAAACTGCATAAAATTTAGAACGAAGCTCTATATAACTTTAAAATAACTTCTATTTAAGGCTCAAAATTGTTAATTTTCATGCTTTGATATTTTCTTCAAAATGACTTTGCAATGCGATTAACTAACTGCGCATTGTAGGATTCCGTTAATTTAGGCAACCGTAAAATTTAGGTGAAAGAACCTGCCGTTTTTTGCTATTTTCAAACATCATCGTACTACCGTATTTTTAAAGAATTTTTTTGCTCGTTTGACTTTTTTTGACGTTTTTTTAACCCAAAAAAAATTCAGCAAAAATACATGTTATTAAAACTTGTTTTTTTTTAAGGTTTTGACATAATTATTTAAAGTCTTGCTATAATAACTATTAAAGTTTGCAAACGGGAAAAAATTAAGTTATATGTACTAAGAACAATACCTAAGGATAAATTTGCTACTTTTGAAAATTTTTATTGTTCGTTTTGGCAATAGTTATAGCAAGTTTGTACTAGGTGGCCGAAGTTAATGGCTCGCGCAAAAAGGCTTTAAACCTCCACTGACATTTAAGTGTAACAGAAATTTTAAAATTTTGCACTGGAATAACAAAAATAGCTATCGTTTGATTTTTAGACCAAATCTTGGGTCGATTGGAAAAACCAGAAAAAACTTATTCAAAAAAAAGTAGCCGAAATTAAGTCAGTTACCCTAATTATAGAAATATCATATTCTATCTCGTCTTAAAATTGATCTGCTTTAGTACTAATGAATACAGCACCCGTGTTTCAAATTTTACTCGTGTTTGGTTGATAGAATAATTGTATTATTTAGCAAATTTTAATGTAGACTTTGTTTCAAAAAACTCTTTTTAAAATTAAATGGAAAAATTGGGGTTTAGAGCTGGGTTTGAACCAGCTAATTTTTTTCACTTTGTAAATGCTCTGCCACTAAACTATCCAAGTAATATTAGGCTAAATCATTCTGTTAAAGCCGTTCACGAAATCTTTTAGGGTTGCCTTGTGAGTCGTAATTTAAATTATAGTTTGTTTAAGACATGCTACCGGTTTTTGATAAAATAAATAATAAAGCAATAGAGCAACAGTAATCATTATTTCTGCTATCATATTATTTGTGATAACTACGACTTTAATAGAATGAATTTAGCCAAATATTACTTTGGATTGGGTAGTGTCAGAACGTTCCCACAGTGCCCTCACTGCGGAGAAGTTGTTGGTCCGAGCCCAGCTCTAAATATTCCAATTTTTCAATTTAATTGGAAAAGTGGGTTTTGAAGCAAAGATTAAAGTAATAGTTGCTAAATATAACAATTACAAATTAAAAGCTGCTACAAAATTTTTGATAGAATATTTAATTTTAGCAAAGTTATTCACAAATTTTTGTTTTTATAAATCAGATTACGTTTAAAAATTAAAATCAAATTACATTAATCGAAGATGCAGTTATGACTAATTATTTATATTCTTCTGTTTTTATGTTATTTCTGCATTTTAAATTAAATTAAAAAAATCTTTCCGCTTTTTTTTCTCGCACTTAATTCTACCCATTTGATATTGTAAACAAAAAACGAGTAAATATTTTTTCATATTTTGGCTTATAGATAAAATTGCTGCTTGGCTTTTGTTATTTCAAATTTCATATTTTGGCTAATAAATGGCTAATTAGATGAAAAATAAATTACTGTAGCTGAAGATATGTTCGATGTGACGATTTTTTTAAGCTTTTCACGTCAGGATTTTAAGTACCCTCAAAATGTCATATATTTGTGATCACATCATATGTACTTTGTTATCACATCATATGTGCATCATATGTCATGTCATATATGCTTTGCTCTGTGGGAATGGTTGTGGTGGGAGCTGCTAGAATCACTTAGCGCTTGGCACTTAGCCAATTAGCGCTTTGGAAAAAATTAGATTTCCAATGAATAAAAGATCTCTATTTTTTTTCCAAGCCCTAATAGGCTAAAAATGATGCTATAAATTCATAATTTTGTAAAGGTCTTTAACACTGAACAATTTCCTTTTAAATGGGAGGGTTTTGACTATCGCGTTAAATTTTGTGAGCTCAGCTTTTAATTTTTTCTTTTAATACGTAATTATGCGATTTGTTACATACCATAATACTGTTTAAAATGCTTAAATAGAATATTCTGTAAGACCATTGAGTGTTATACATACGCCTTCTTGCATTTTTGTTTTAAAGGCTGTAAACTTTTATGTTAGTGAATCCTTAACTATACATCCGAAAAAAAAACAATGTATAGTCAACTTAAAATGTATCAAAAACCTTAGTGGTAACTTCTTTCTTACTCTCTAAACAGAAATAATAGTTGTTAAGTTAATACTTCATTGTTTTTGGAAAAAATAAGCGGTAAAGTACTTCATGGTTTTTTGTAGTAAGTTTATACTTACTTATAAAAATAGTAATGACTTCTTACTAAAGCTTTTTTACTAAATAAAAAAGCTATATTTACTATTGGTTTGTATTTTTATACTTCCGTATAAGCACAAACTTACTACCAAAAACAGTGAATTACTTTACCGCTTTCTTTTTTCAAAAACAATAAAGTAAAAACTTAAAATCTATTATTTCTGTTTAGAGAGTATAAATGTTTATCTTTTTCAGAAAAATTAACTACATATTATATTAATAAATTTATTATTTACTTATAAAAGCAGGTAATGTGTTATTTCCTTGCCGTGTTTTAATTACATTGTAGTCATGTATATGTCATTATGTTACTGTAGTGTATTTAATCCAATGAGTATTGCATGCTTAGTATGTAATAATCACATCTGGACTGCAAAGTGTAGGTTGGTTGGTAGTAGTGTAGAGTAGGTAGGTTGTGGTACGCGTGTACTTTTGTTAATAAACGTTATTTATATTCGTAAACATATAAAGCAACACGCTATATTAGACAAACGTTTTTAGCTGGGGACAAATACTACGAGAAACCCATTGGACCGCCAATGAGCATTTCAGATCTTCCCAAAATTAAAGGACATTTTGTCAAGGACAATGGTCAAACTTGCGTTCCAAATGATGTTGATATAGTGTTTGTTGTGGATCAGTCGGGGAGTATCGGAGACTATAATTTTAATGTAAAATAATTATTTTTTTATTGTTTTTTGTTTAACTTTATTTAACTAACCATGTTTTGAAGCAAATTTTTTTTTAGTTTTTAGCCGTGTTTTATGGCTATATTACTATTATTATTACTATTAATATATTACTATGATATTACTATTATTATTATTATTATTATTATTATTATTATTATTATTATTATTATTATTATTATTATTATTATTATTATTATTATTATTATTATTATTATTATTATTATTACTATATATGCTATTATTATTAGCACTATATTACTAAAATATCATTTGCAAAAAATCTTCATTAATTCTAGAGTATCTGTCTTATTCCATTGCTACTATTTTAGAACCTGTTTGAGTAAAATTGTTTTACCCCATCTTTAAAGTATCAAAAATATAAAATAACTGGCTGCTAACTGGAATATCAGTTTGTTATGCTACACAAAGTAAATAATTATCATGTTTTTGCAAGAAACTTAACGAATATCATCACCATGAGTAAATAAATGCTATATTAATATTTTCCGTGCATGCCTGAAGTATTAGACTAAACAATCGCACTCCTCAAATCGTCATTATAAATTGTATGTTTCTTAAAAATCAGTATAAAATTTCGTTTTTTAACTGTTTTAATATTTCAGGTGACTCTACAGTTTCTTTCAAATCTGGTCCAAGCACTAGACGTGGATCATACCAACACTCGAGTTGGAATGGTTTTGTTTAATCATGAGGCGGCTAATAATTTCTGGTTGAATCAGTATCAGTCAAGTGCAGCAATTCAAAACGCAATTCTAAATACTCCCTACTATGGCGGTGGAACATTCATTGCCCTGGTAAAATAAAATTTTCATATGGTTTAAAATACCAAAAAATTTTTTAATAAAGTTTGCTATGACTTCATTCTTGGGTTTTCGTGTACCGCAGGTAATGTACCGTACGCATTTTTTTAGTTCTTAAAAACTTTTGAACTAATAAAACTTGTTCACATAACAAAAAATTTCAGACTTTCTCAATCGAAATTATCTCACAGTCTGAGCCCAATTTTTAAGTTTAAAACTCTAATTGCGCAAAAAATTGTTTAAAAATAATGTGGAATGGAAAAATTTTTAGGCGAGAATATCTTGCTTTTGGTTAAGTCGATTTTTACAAAAGTTTTATTATGGTAGATTTTAACGTTAGTTATAAATTGAAAGAATTATTGTTTAAATAATTTTTCTTAGTTAAACTGTTTAAAAATTTTTTAATTTACATCATTTTTGTACAAAACTTTGCTTTGCGGTGATATTTGACCCTAATGCTGTTGAAACACGGATTTATTTCTCCTGTTGTGAAGTCCAGAAATATGAGGCCGAAAAAATCGAGTTTTTAAAAGAAAAAATCCGAAACAATTAGCTAGTTTTAGCTTTTTAGCTAAAAAATTAGCGATACAGGACTTGAACCTGTAATCTCAAGCCTCAGTAGTACCTCATTGACTGACGTGTTGCGTTACACCATCACTCGAGTTCAGTCAAACTTGTATTTATAAGGCGTCATATTTCTGAAACATTAACTCAACGGAAGTTGTGACACTGTCTTTCGTAGGGAATGGACTACGCTTTGGAAAACAGCTTCAATTCCAGACATGGGGATCGAGGAAACATCGGGGACGTTATGGTCGTTTTAACCGACGGTTATGACGGATTCCTGAGCGATACTACAGAAGCTTATAACAAAGCGCACTCAAGGTACGAAAATTAAAATTTTAGATTACACACAATGTACGAAAATAAAAATTTTAGATTACACTCAAGCTACGAAAATGAAAATTTTAGATTACACTCAAGGTAAAAAAGGAATATTTTAGATTAAAGAAAATCCAACAACAAACATGAATCAATTGAGTTGCACACTTGTTGATTTAAGTAAAAGATCAAATGATTCAACAAGTCATAAAATAAAAAAAAGGTAAGTAAGCCTTTAAATGGGATGGCAAATTTTTACCTGCCTTTTACCTGCTTCCGTAGTAAATTTTGCTGTCTCCTAGTCGCTCCCAAACCTGTCTCCATTCTAAATTTTATTGTCTCCAAACTACTTCCTATCTGCATATGAGACAGTTTTAGCTGTTTTCTATATTTGCTTCCTAACATATATATAATTAAACATAGGAGGAAGTACCACCTCCTAGGCATTTTGAGTGCCTCTACCCTGCCTCCTATTTGCCTCTTTGACATTTTTGCTGCCTCTTACCTGCGTTGCCTCCTACCAGCCTCCAAGGCAGGTTGTGCTGTTTCCTACCTGCCTTCAATCTTATGGAGACAGCTTCAAGCATCTTATCGCGATAAAGCATATTTATCAACAAAACAAAGTAATACTATCAGTCTCTCATAGGTACCGATTAATGATAACATTAACTGAAATTCATGAGTTATTTATTAAACTGAACCAAATATTTCTATTGTAATTAGTTAGCACGGCGATTTTAAATTCAAAAAATTGTTTTATTGTTTCATGTTTTCGTGGTTTTGTCCTAAAGACAAAACAAATTTTGATTATATTTTATTTTATTAATTTGACAGCGTTGTTTGTTTAATTTTTCAAAATCAAAGGTTATTACTTTACAAACTTGGTCTTATTAAAATCAATCGTATGAAGTATATAGCAAGGTGATACCAAAAATTCCAACGCAAGAAATAAGAAAAATGTCATTAAGTAAGGCACGCCCTAATTAGGGCTGTGTAGCCCTATTTAGAACGTTTAATGGCCTTATTATAGCTTTTAGAAAAAAAGTTACTTTACTTTATAAACTATTATATTACTTTATAAAATTACTTTATAATAAAAATAGGTAAATAAACGTAGTTTTATTTTATTCACAAAATTCACAGTTGTTTTCTATCAAAATGTAAATAGTCACGATTGCAAAAAATATAACAAAACAAATTGATTTTTTTTCTGAGTGCCCTAATAAGGGTGCGACCTAATTGGGGCCATATGACCCTAATTAGTGTGTGTCTTAGATAGGACATTAAAAGTGTCTGAGTAATATATAAAGTAACCTATTTTTTTCTTTTTTTAAGTTATATGTTTTTGTTGACACTCTGTTGTATTAAAACTTTTGGTTATATTGATTTGAATTGAATAGTTTATTGTACAGGTCATAAGTATTAAAATACAAAATAAATTAACACTTATATACAATATGTCTACACAAAGATGTAATAGCACAAATAAAAAAAAAATGCTAAAAATGCTACATCATAGGTTTTTTTTTCAACTGTTTCTTTAACCAAATATTTTTTAAGTGTTAATTTTTAGGGGAATAACTGTAATTGCAATTGGTGTCGGATTGCAATCAAATACGGTAGAATTAAACGATATTGCTGGAAATATTCCACAAAATGTTTTCACTGTTGGGAGCTTTGCCAATCTTACAGCAATTACTGGACAAGTTTGTCACGCCACAGGTTTATATAACGTCGTTACTATTCGTTACTAGGGCAAAATAAGTCACTATCAGCATAAAATCAACGTGACTCTGACTCATTTTGTTTGGATTAGTTGTGCGTTAAGGTATAAAAAGAGTTAAAGTTACGAGTATTTTACGACGCATCAGACTCATTGTTTCAGAGTAACGTTTGTCACGCCACAGGTTTATATAACGTCCTTACTACGGCAAAATGAGCCACAGTTCGTATAAAATATGTGTGCCGGTGTCATAGAATAGATCTTCCCCCATTACAGATCTCCCCCCCCGGAAGATTTATTCTGGTTTACTCCAGAACAGATCTTTCCCCCTCAGAATATTTATTCCCCTGCGTTAAAGCGTACAGCAAAAATTTGCATAAAATTCCTCACAGAGAGGGGAAGATTTACTCTGGTGTTCACTCTAGAATAAATCTTCCACCTTATTATAAATCATGTAACAGGTATTTGCATATCAAAAATAACATCGATTTTTTTCTATTTTTCATGTTATTCGGTTTTTTTCTTTTAATCAAAACATTCCTAAAAAAAAACTCGAGGTTTCAGATCAAAAAATTAGTGATGCCCTAAAAATAAATGTTATTCTAATAAAATATTTGAGATGTCTGAAGTATTTAAAAAAACCTGCCTTTTTTAAATATATCAAAAACATATCAAAAAAGTTAAAACTCGAAGGAAAATTTTGGCGGCGCCAGAAAAAATATATTTAGCATATCTTCCAAAAAAAATCACTTCCTGATTAAAGACAAAAAACTTTTTCCTAAGCCTAAGCAAAACCTAAAAATCAACCTAAACAACAAAAAAAGAACTTTAAACCTGTTTAATGTCGAATTAACTGCTGAAGAAGGTTTTTTGTTTTTATATTGAATTTTAAATTTAAAAAAAAACTAAAAACTTTTGGGTACACATATTCGAGATTTCATTTCTTTTTATTTCAATTTTTTGTCTATATATTTTGTTTTAATAAAAGTAAAAACTGAAGGTAAACAATGAATCAAATACTAGTTGGAAAGAAATTAAACTGGTGTCACTTTTTCATGTGTTTTTTGCCATACTTTGTTTTAAAAATTGATAAACTTAAAAAAAGGCCTTTATTTTTCTATATAAATATTCTAAAAAAATATTCAGTCTTTTAATTATAGCATATTTTTTATATACTCGAACAAAACGAACTAAAGGTAAACCCAACGTGGCTGCAACAGTTGTTCTTTGGAATTAAAAATGCACCCATTAAGTAACCATTCAAATCGCGACAATCTGACGTCACTTTATTAGCCAATTAGATTTGATTTATTAGGGAGTATTTTTTTGATAAAGTGATGTCAGATTCTATTGATTTGAGTGGTTACTTTGGAAGGCATCTTTTAATCCAAAGAACAACTGTTGCAGCCACGTTGGGTTCACCTAATGCAAATGTATTCTCTTTATCTCCGAAAAACAACTAAATAATACTTACTTATTAATGTCAATGCTGTTTTTTTGAATTAATAACAATTAAAGTTTATTTTTTTTTAAATACAAAATACAAACTAATTTTTTCTAAATGTAACATTTTAACATTCTGTGTTAAAAATGATGGTTTTAAAATTTTCCCGAACAAAATCTCGCATATCATGTTATAAATTTATGCAAATTTTCAAGGGGAAAAATTTATGCTGGTGTTTGAACCAGAATAGATCTTCCGGGGGGAATAACTATTCTGAGGGGGGAAGATCTATTCTGGCGTAAATCAGAATAAATCTTCCGGGGGTAAGATCTATTCTAGAGCGCATCAGAATAAATCTTCCGGGAGGAAGATCTATTTTGCGACGACGGCGAGTCATTTTAAATTTAAAACAGCAACCTATGAATTACAGAATGAGTCAAAGTCACGTCTGTTTTATAATGGCAGTGGCTCATTTTGCAGTAATAACGACGATAATTTAACTTAATATTTATTTATTATTAAAAAATATTTATAATTAAACTTTTTTTTTGGTACAAAATCATGTGCTCTAAAATTTTTGCTTATATATTAATTATACTAGTATACTGCAAAAGGTGCAGTACTAATTCATGCTGTATTTTTTATTGCTGTTTAATTAATACTAATCGATGCATTGGGTCACACTGAGAAAAAAATTGTATTACACCAAAATTGAAATCCTAACAGTAAAAGAGTTATTAACAAGAATACCGCTTGGTTATTTTCAATGTTGTTTTTTATACACCATTTTTCAAAAGAAAACAATTCTACTGAGCGGATATTAATAAAACTTAAAATAATTTACGCTAGGGCACCAAAAATTTTAAATTTCAAATTTTGATCAATGCTGAAAAGTATTAAATGAATACTGCTATTTAAAAAAAATTGTTTTTACAATTGGTGTGTTAATTGGTGTAATTTTTTATTTGCTGTTATTCTGGTATTATCAAAAATATATAATACTATATATTATATTAAGGAAAAATATGTCACTCAGTCTCAGAAGCGAAACGATTTGGTGCCATTTTTTGAGCACTGCCATTAATTGTTGTGCACATAAAATGGCGAAACAACTGCTCTTATTGAGGCATGTGTCGTGTAAATGGGCACCGCTCAAAATGTAGCAGTGTTTTTGCGCATATCTTAGCATGCTAACTCGAACGCACTGCATTTTGAAGCACACTCCACTTTTTTAGCAATCTTATGCACGATTCTAGGACACGAGGGTACTGGACACGAGGGTACTAGACACGAGGGTACTGGACACGAGGGTACTGGACACGGGGGTACCGGACACGAGGGTACTGAGCTAAAAAAAATAAGTTTCCCACAAATATGTAAATTTTTTAAACTGAATGAGCCGAACTAAATTTTAATCGTTTGAACGTGAAGACAATTAAACGTTACATAAGTCGTTTCCTTTTTGATTATTAATAACAGTTTTTTTTTGCTTAAATATAATGCAATTAATAATCAAAAAACTTCGTAAATTGTTGAAAAAACATTATACTAAAACGTGAAATTTTTAAAGGTTATTTTACACACAATATAAACCATGGGTTTTTAATAAAAACAATGATAATTTTTGAAGCTATCTCCGAATCTCTGGAGCTTCGAAACCCTGCCTTTGAAAAAACTAAAGAATTATTATTAAGCAACCATGAATAAAATGAGAACGTCAAGAAGTTATTTAATTACTGTTTTTTTTTCTAAATCATATACTCGTACGAAAATACGAAGCAAGAGACCTACCTAGCATAACAAAAATTGGGTCGGCGGTCCCACCACGAAACAAAGTTCCTCTCAAATTAAATGCATTTTTTCGTATTATTTTTGAAACTGGATATACTATATACAAATAAAACATCTACTTGAAAAATTTTCGAGGTCTTTTTGTATTTAACTAAGCATCACAAAATGTTTGTTTTTTCTGAATAACCTAAAAAATTTACATACAAGAAACCTTAGTTACGCTTAATATAGCTCTAAATAATGGTTAAAAATTTATAAAAATATTCGAAATTGTTTTAATATAGTTGTTTAATCTCCGATTTCCGAAAAAATTTGGTAAAAATTATTGGTTTCATAACGAAATCTGATTTCGCGGCGGGACCGCGGACCCAAATTTTTGTAATGCTAGGTAGGTCCAGTTTCAGTTTTTTGTTGTCCTTTTTATATTTAAACTCCTTTCATTGACTCTTGATTATAATAAATGAGTTTTTTGATAAAATCTTTAAAAATAATAACTTCTGCAAAAATAGATTTAAGCAGTAAAAATGTAAAAAATAACTTCTTGCCTTTTTTCCATTCTAGCTTTAGGAATTTACTTGAACCCATGTTGCTCATTTAAAACAAGGCAAACAAAATGTGCTTTTAAAACCCAAAAAACATACAATTGTTAGATTTTTCATGTATGATATTTTATACATTTAAATCTAAGTATAGAGTCGTGAGTTAAATAATCCAACAACGAATATTTGAGAGTCTTCAAAACCCATTGCACGGTAAACTTTATTTTCCTAAGCCTAAGCAAAACCCAAAAATTAAGCTAAACTTTATCATATTTCAATAATAGTGTGCTTTTTAAAAATACCGAATAATTTACTGTTAAAAAAGCCAAGCAATTATTTTCGGAAAATATTTTACTAAAATGTTTTATTTGCAATTATTTCTGCAGTTATTTTTTCCAAAGGCTTTAAAAATTTATTTTTTCAACACACCACGAAAAACAACCACAAAATGTTTTGACAGCACAATCAAAGCATAACAGCAACCTTAATGTTTATTATCTTTCAAGTCGTCTCATAGATTCTCAAGATTTTTAAAGCTAGTTATTATAAAAAAAATTTACGAAAATGTAAACAAATTACACGAAAATGTTTTAATGTTATGAAATTATTATTTTTGTTTTATGTCTTCTCAATAATTTTATTTTTATAATCCTCTTTTATAAGTCAGTCAAACAAACTAAATGATATTTGAATATAATAAACTATTGCTATGCAATAAGTTTATTCCGTTTTATGCAGGAAGGTTATGTTTTTTGCTCGTCAGTACCCTCGTGTCCAGTACCCTCGTGTCCCCCTTGCATAATGAATCGATTTTGCTGCGAGGTTGTGGTGAACGCAATTTTTTTAAGCCCACTACCTTCGTGTCTAGTACCCTCGTGTCCAGTACCCTCGTGTCCAGTACCCTCGTGTCCAGTACCCTCGTGTCCAGTACCATCGTGTCCAGTACCCCTTATGCGCATATATGCGCATATACTGCACATAAAATGGCACAACCGTGGGAAACAAAAAAAAATAAACCAACTTAAAACCACTATTTAGTTTTTACACTATGCACAATATACAAACTTTTAGTATAGACATACGAAAATAAAATCCAATACAATACACAAAAAATCTATTTATGTATTGCATTGCATTTTATTTTTGTATGTCTATACTAAAAGTTTGTATTTTGTGTACAGTGTGAAAACTAAGTACTGGTTTTTTAGTGGGTTTATTTTTTTGTTTCAAGCGGTTGTGCCATTTTATGTGCAGTATATGCGCATATATGTGCATAAAATTGCTAAAAAAGTGCAGTGTGCTTCAAAATGCAATGCGTTCGAGTTAGCATGCTAGGATATGCGCAAAAACACTGCTACATTTAGAGCAGTACCCATTTACACGACACATGCCTCAATAAGAGCAGTTGTTTTGCCATTTTATACGCACAACAATTAATGGCAGTGCTCAAAAAATGGCACCAAATCGTTTCGCTTCTGAGACTGAGTGATATATTTTTCCTTAATATATTATATAGTATTATATATTTTTGGTATTATCAGATTGCTATGTTTATGTTTTGCCTTTAAAAAAGCTAACTAGATTTAAAAAAGACATTTCACTTTTTTAGATTATACGTTTTGTAATTATAAAAATATTCTAAAACACACCATAAACGAAAACCGAACATCATTTTCGAAATACATATGATGTTTTTAAATGGAATTTTATATTTAATACTTTTCAGAATTGATCCAAAATTAAAATTTAAGCTTTTTGGTACTGTAGCATGAATTATATTATATTAAGTTTTGTTACTATCTCTTATGTAGAACAGTTTTCTTTTCAAAAAATGTTGTATAAAAACAACATTGGAAATAATCAAGCGGTATTCTTGTTAACAGTTCGTTAACTGTTGAGAATTAATTTTTGGTGTAATACAATTTCTTGTCAGTGTAACCTGATACATCGATTAGTATTAAGTAAACAGCAATAAAAAATACAGCATAAATTAGTATACTGCACCTTCATGTTATGCTGCTATTTTTTGTATGTTTTTGTTTTCAAAGCATGTTAGTGGAATTTTGGGGACATGTTCTTTTTATGTTGTGGCACATATCACAATAGTTTTTTTTCTTTTAAAATCATTTATAAATTTTTTTAAACTTTCTTGGCATCATTTTCTTTAAAAATCCTCCTTTTCGATAAACTACAAAGTTTTAATAACTTTAGGAATTACTAAGACTGTTAGAAGTTTGGAATCATTAAGAATTTATCTAAAGTTTTTTGAAAAATAATACTTTGAAACCGTATTTAGTTTTCGTTTAGTTAGGATTTTATTCAAAACTGCTTTAAAATATAATGGACATCGGAATTTTTCACCTAAAACATCTTTTGTATTTTTAATTTCAATTTTTTGTGTTTGGATCAGCAGTCAGTAAAGAGCTAGAATGTCACATTTACATTAAATGACGTTTCAATGATTATTAGAAACAACTTTATGTTGGGTAGTATTTTTTGTATTTATAAGTTTTTAAAGAGTTTTTCCGCGGATTCAAATCAAAAAAATATTGTGTTATTTTTATTTTTACTTATATTTCCTCAATTTTAAGGGTAATAAAAGGTAATTTAAAATGCAATAACAACAAAGTATTAATTTAGTTTTAAGCGCCTGATAAAAACTAAGATTGATAATAAAAAGTATGCAGTATTCTAAAACTAGATATAAACTACTAAAAATGTTCAACTTAATTGTGAATTATTTTTGCTGCCAATAAATTTCAGATGCGATTTTATTCACGAATTCTCGAAACATTCGATAAAAAATTAATTAAAAATAATTCAGCCAACCCTATTAGATTTTTTTGATTTTTACATCTAATTTTAATAATATTTGTTGATTTGGAAAAAACACTTAAATATATAATTGCCGCTAATCCACTACTTTCATGCCATATTCACCCTTTGTGTTTTTTATAGAAATTATAATTGGTCAATATTTTTTTCTAGCGAATAATCAGTCAGAATTAAATTTTTTTCCTAATATAAAGATTATTGCGCTTTATAAATGCGGCTCTTAATGACTTTTATCATAATTTCTTTATATTGAAATTTACATATTAAATGATTTATAGTTTATAAATCATATATAGTTTAGTTTATGAGTTATATATTTTCCAATGTATTATTTCAGGACTTATAAAAAGTTTTTAAGAAACAAATAACCATTTTTAGTTGGACAACAAAGTAGTATGTGGTTTCATTGCATGTTAGATTATACCGTCACTACTCCTGCCTTTTACGAATGTAATAAATAAATAAATAAATAAATAAATAAATAAATTAATTAATTAATGAATAGATTTATAGAAATAGACGTGTGCGATCCGGATCCCTGCAGCGGGTATAATAATAAATAAATTAATAATATAATAATAAATAATATAATAATAAATAAATAAAATAAAATAAATTTATAGAAATAGACGTGTGCGATCCCGATCCTTGCAGTGGGCATGGGGTATGCTCTAAAAAGGGCGAAGATTTCGATTGTGACTGTGACCCAGGGTATGGAGGAACGAGTTGCGATCAAAGTAAATTTTTTTTAAAAAGTTATACCAGTTATTTGTTTATGTTGTAACCCAACTGGGTTGCATGTGTTTTTTTTCCAAACTGTGTTTGTGATACTTACTAGAAATAAAATCTAAATATCAAAGTGAGTGGTACTGGCTTGTTGACAAATTCTACAAATAATATGTTATATAGTCTTAACTACTAAATATCAGTGCAATATTGTAAAATTTTTGGCTCCCAAATATATTTTACCACTTTCAAACACTAGAGCGCAATCGCCTAAAGGAAAGTTTGATCCCGAAGTAAAGTTGTTCGCATGTCTAATACCCATTTTCCGTTGCTGATTTTTTTAGTTTTTTTGCGCTTTTTGGCAAAAACGCGGACACCAAAGTACCGGAAAAAGTAAATTACGTCGTTACTACGGCAAAATGAGCCACTGTCATTATAAAATACATGTGACTTTGACTCATTTTGTAGTCAATGGGGTCCTGTTTAAATTTAAAATGAGTCACAGACACGCAAATTTTTGACGAACTGTGGCTCATTTTGCCGTAGTAATGACGATTAATAGACGTGGCAGTGTGTTGGTCGGTTTCTAAAAAATTTCATTCAGAACTTTATTTTAAAATCGTTGAATATAGTTTTATCTTAAATTTAATATAATTTTAATATAATATATAATTTTAATATAATATATTTTTAAAAAAGTGCACGATAAGACGTAAATTTTTGTGGTAATTGATAAGGTATTTTGATTGTCAATTTTTGTTAACTGTTAATAGGAAGTTAGGTTATCACTATCGCTGCCACCATTGCAGGAAAACATGGTTGCAGAAATAAACGAAGCGCTCTTGGTTAATATACAAAATAATAAAAACACTAAATACTCTTAAAAGTATTTCCTAACAGGGGTTCTAACACTAATTTTGACAAATTCGCTTGTTTTTAAAAGTTTTAAAAAATAAATTCAATCCATTATGAGAATCCGCTTCATGAGTGTCGACCCAGATGGCTTGTACATAAAATAGTTATGCTTGTTGTGGACAAGAGTCACATTATAATGATTCAAAATAACGGGTGTGATGCCCATGTATAAACTTAAGGCAGTAGAGATAAACTTAAAATTTATTAGATAATTTTTTGTTAAAAAATAAACTGGACTCAGTCAATTATTGCACCATTGTAAAACTGTCAGAAACAGCGTAAAACGAGTTTAAAGGTAAACACCATCTGCAAAATTGAAAAAAAAAACTTGATTAAAAGCGTAGTATTTCAAACATAACAAAAATGATAAACGTCAGTTACATAATGTCATTACTATAACAGAAAGAGACACAATAAGTATAAAATAAACCTGACTCTGACTTATTTTGTTTATATTATTTGTGTGTTAAGAGATAAAAAAAGTCACAGTTACGAGTATTTTATGACGCTTCTGACTCATTGTGTCAGAGTAACGGCCAGAAAACTTTTCATATTTCGTTTACTGAGTGATTGCTTAAAATTTTTTTACTGCGAGTGTCGTAAAATGATTCGTAAACCTGTGAAATAATCCACAAGCTAAAATTCAAAAAAAATTGACAGTATTAAAAAGAAAAACTCTCAAGTTTAGAGTATTAAAAAAACCTTAGATTAGTCCATAAGTCGCTTATAAGATATTTTTACTTGACAAACATTCTACACTTAGATTTTTTATAATAAAATTTATAGAACAACCGTCTACGCAACTGGGCACTCTTTTAACCTTATGCTAAGAGAGCGCTTGAAATAATGTTTGTAAGCATAACCAAAGCCACGTTGTAACTCATTCTTTATTAGGGCAACTCGACTTTTATTTCCTTGCAATATTTGAACTTAACTTAGGCTAGCTTGCTAGAACATTACATTTTTGGCAAAAATGTTAAATTCTTTATTTTTAATTTTTTTTTGATTTTTAATCAACTTTTTAGATGTATGTCACGGCGGCTCAATAGAATGCGTTTGTCCCTTCGGCTGGACCGGAGTTTATTGCGAATCAGGTTTGCTTTATATATTTAATTTAATTTAATTTAAAATAATATTATTTTCTAGTCTATTCTCACCACCTAAGGTAAACTTAAACTTGTAAGAAACTCAACGCTTTTAAACATTTTAAAAGTGAAAAATTGTAGAAAAATGCCATATTTTAAATTGTGGGGAAATCAATCGTTTTAACCGTTTTAAAAGCCAATTTTTAACTTTAATAATTATGCTTTCGGCTATATGTTAGTGTTAAGGTTTAAACACAACGGCATTGTAAAAAAAACAGAGCGGTCGCGACAGCTCCCGCGCAGAATAATTACAAAAAAAAAACAATAACAGAAATCTCCATTTTTGAATCAATTTTATTACGCGGCCTGAAGTTAGTAAAACATACAGCTTGAGTGACATTGAATGTTTTGATTTCGTTTTAATTTAAACATAGCAAACTGAGTCAGTTTATTTTATAATTTAAAGATTTAAAGATGGGCCAAAATATTATACAAGATCTCTAATATTTATTCCATTATGAATATATTAATATAAAACATAGGTAAAAAAACATTTATATTATGACAGAAAGTAATTCTTTTATGCTTTTTAATATCTTTATGCACAATAAAGATATTACGGTTTTAGATATAAATTGGTATATTTTTTCTATTTTTTATTTTAACCATTTCAAGTATTTGGAAATGCATTTGAAATGAACTGCTGGCATTAATCCAACAACATTCAGTGTTTAAGTAATATCGCTTCCTGGTGGCATCCGAGTTTAGTCATGTTAAAAAATAGATTTTTGTTGTTTTAATAATACACTTTTTTTTGAAATTTAAATTTCAGACGAAACTTATTGATTTTAATAAAAAAGTGATATTTAGTGAATAAGATATGTAGGTCTATGGTTGTCTGGATATTCGGAAAAAATATATAAAGTAAAAATGAAAAAAAATTATTTAGACACAATTTGGGAGTCCGTCATGGCTCTATTCAATTATTACCCCTGTTTTGCCCCAATTAAGGCGAATAATAGTCCTATCAAAGAATTAACCAGGGGCCTATTTCATAAAGACGTTTGTAAATTTTCATTTTACAAGTCTCCGCCTATTTTTTGTAAATTACATAATAGAGGATATACGACACGTCAAGTATTGATCGGTCAGCGGAGATGAAATGACGTGGCTACGACCAATCAGAGCAGAGCGGTGCGCGCAGATGCTCCCTCTAGATTATAAGTCGAAAAACATTTATCGTGTATTTTATAAAAAATATAGGCGGAGATTTGTAAAATGAGAATTTACAAAGGTTTTTATGAAACAGGCCCCAGGCCTCAAACTTGATAAACCCTGGAGGTTATCGATTTCTGCTCAGCTTTCATTGGCTGCGATTGACTATTAGCGTCTTAATTCTGAAATTCTGAATACTTATTGATTGACTTTTTTATACCAGTAACATTAAACAAAAATTTAACAAGTTATCGATTATCGATAAATGTGTTTGTTTGACCATCTTTAAAAGATTTTTAGCCAGCATAAACATACATAGCGGCAAAAATTAATAGGTTCTTATTTTATCAAAAATCATCGAAACAGCATAAAAAACATGGAGATTTTTATGTTTTATGGTAATTATAGGACTAAATTTCCACGCCGTATTTGAGCAAATAATAGTTTTTAAGGTGTTGAGAGACAGGATAAAGCTTTTACAAAATATCATCAAAAATACAGACAAAAAGTTTGACTCCGTACTGCACTTTTTTTAAAATACAATTACATTAAAATTTATTATTTCTAGTAACGTGAAACACAATGTGTTTCTTTTTTTGCAAACTCAAAGTACAAGGCGGAAGCCAGAAATTGAACTCGTAACCTTAAAAGTCAACTCTGGCGTGCTAGCCATTACACTATAGGCCGGACAAGGAAAAGGGAAAGAAAATCGCCTTTTATTAACGCTTGCCCTTCTGAGCTTTCACCGAAGGGACAAAATGTCTCACAAAATGTATTAATAGACAAATCATTATAAACCAAAATGCAAACAATAAATTAGCAATTGAATTTGAATTGAATTAAAAACCTTTTATTATAATTATAATTATTATTATCTTTTATATTTTTTAGCAATCAATTATTGCGGTAATACGACAATCCTAAGCGACGGCCAACAGATCGGCGTATCAATCTGCGGTTTGCACGGGCATTGCGCTTATAATGTCAGTTTGGGGGTTAGCTGCCTTTGTGATGCCGGATGGACAGGATTTTTTTGCGAGGAAAGTATGTAGGGTAACTAACTTAATTTCGGCCACCTTTTTTATTTGTTTGGATAAGTTTTTCTGGTTTTTCCAATCGACCCAAAATTTGGTCTAAAAATCAAACAATAGCTATTTTTGTTATTCCAGTGCAAAAATTTAAAATTTCTGTTACACTTAAAGATCAGTGCAGGTTTAAAGCTTTTTTATAGTGGCCCATATTAAAGCGCGAGCCATTAACTTCGGCAACCTAGAAAAAACTGGCTATAACTATTGACAAACTGAACAATAAAAGTGTTTAATGGTTGCAAATTTATCCTTAGGTATTGTGCTTGGTAGATATAACTTAATTTTTTCCCGTTTGCAAACTTTAATAGTTATTAGCAAGACTTTAAACAATTATGTTAAAACTTTAAAAAAAACAAGTCTTAATAGCTTGTATTTTGTTCAATTTTTATTTTCAACTTCAAAAACGTCAAAAAAAGTCATACGAGCAAAAAAAATTCTTTATACATACAGTTGTACGATGATACTGAGTGTTACAAGATTTTAAACAAACTAACAAGTCTCAATCCAGAGTCTTTTTTTAGTTTAAATCAAAATCCCACAAGAGGACATTCATTAAAACTAAAAGTTCAAAAAAGTAGAATTAATGCAAGAAAATATTTTTTTTGTAACCGAGTTGTTGAAAAATGGAATGCACTGTCTCAAGAACAAATTTCAGCTACTTCTCTTAGGTGTTTTAAGAATAAACTTCAACTAATAAATTCACAATAAAAATGTAAACTTAATAAATCACATTTAGTGTTGTGTCATGTTTAATGATAATGAAAAAAAAAACAAACAAAAATAAATTTTGCAATATCATATGTCACTTTGAAGAAAAAAAAATTTTAAAGTCAGGAATTAATTAAAGTATATTGGGTTTATAAAGAATTAAACTAAATTGTTTAGAATTTAAAAAAAATTGTTTTTAACTTACTCACTTTGTTTATTTATGGCTTAAATTAGTGCTTTTTATAAAGCCTTTGAGCCATAATTCTAGAAAGAAATTAACCATGTTTTTGTTATTTTTGGCGACCCTAATCGGTTCGCAAGTTTGTGATGTTTACAATGTTTTTTTTATTTTTTTTTTCTAGAAATAAACTTTGAACTTTGAACTTTAGTATTAATACTAATACTATTAATATTAATTGATGATTTTATCTTTAACGTCACCTGCGCCAATTTTAAGGGTTTAAACATTTTGGAAGCATTAATATTGTAGTAATGCCTTTTAAATTAAATGAAAATGACGAAAATGTTTCCTCAAATAAAAAAATCGATGAAAACATTGTAAAATTAGCTCAAAATCGCGTTCGTATAAACCAAAAAGAGAATTCTATTAAATTTTGGCTTCAAACCTGATAAAAATAAATATCAAACGAACTCAAAATTCCTATCTCCTATCTCCTATCTCCCGTTCCCTATCTCGTGTCTCCTATCTCCTATCCTCCTAGGAATTTTAGGTTTTCTTAAATTTTGACTGATAACTAATTTCTCAGCAATGTTAAAAAAATCAGAAAATACTTTTTAGTTTTGTATTTTATTAACAGAAATCCAATCAGTATCAATCTAACCATTTTGATCCACTTCTCTTTTTGCGCCTTGCATTTAAGTACCGTTGGTCTCAGATATCAAATATCGTTAGTCTTAATTAAATTCGAGATCAGATTGAACAATCAAATTTTGTAGTGTAAGCAAAAATATATAATATACCAAAAAATGTGCAACTCCTATATAAAAAAGTGCGGAAAAGTAGGCCATTATAATGAGTCTCCCCACACGAGTTTTTGCGTGTCCGACAGTATTAAACCAACACGCAAAAACTCGTGCGGCCCGGACAGTATTACACTTGTGAGTATATATGAAGTAAAATTAAATCAATAAATGGCTATTATAATAGCTTCCTCTCCATTTTAACTCGCCGAATTAAAATGGCTACTATGCCATTATAGTGGAGAGTGTCATTTAAATGGAGAGGCTCATTATAATGGCCCACTTTTCCGCACTTTTTTATATAGGAGTTGCACATTTTTCGGTATATTATATATTTTTGGTGTAAGTATGTACACCACAAAAAATTAATTTACAAATATATGGCATGTTAATAAAACAAATGTAGTAGGTGCATGTAAAGTAGCCGTTTTGGCTCTGTGTATCCCTCTTTTTATTATTTTTTTCTTATCGGCTCAGAAAACACTTGTCTTCTAATTTTGAGATAACTATGTTTTGTCCAAAAGTTTTTCTCAATATGTTAATTTGTTGTAATAAGGGAGTAGAAAAGGTTGTGTGATGTTACTTAAGAATATATTGATGGAAAAAGTTTTTAAAAAAAGTTAAATACAGAGATTATATTTTAATGCAATATTATAAAATTTATATAATAATTGAAAAATATATTTTAAAAAATTATGTTAAAAAATAAAATAAAGATTAGACTAAGCAGAAAAATTTGTGAAAATTTAAATGTATTATAAGTTTTACATTTGGTACAAAATTATTTTTAACGTGAAAATTTAACAAATAACTACCATAAATTGGTAAAGTAAGCAAATACAGAGAAACCATAAAAGGTGTAGATTGTAAAATGATGGAAGTTTTTTTATTTGTAATGGAGTAATTCTATTATAGATTCTAATATAATTATTATAATTATAGACATTAATGAGTGCGACAGTAATCCATGTCAGCATGGTGGTACTTGCGTGGACCAGGACAACGGGTACGTTTGCATCTGTGACGAATTCAGCGAGGGTCAAAACTGTCAGAATTGTAAGTTTACTTAAGTTGCCAACACTATAATCTTGGAATTTCACCATGTAGAAAATAAACGCTAACTTTGAAACTATAGGTAAAATACTCGTAGCTGCAAAGATATAGACGCGGTTTATTTTTACGCCTACAGCCGTATATTAAATTCGCGGAATAATTTTTCGTGTAAACTATTTCAATCTCTTCCGGCCGTTGGTCCTTGCCCGCCTAAGAAAACGTGCGCGTAGGACTTACACTATGTATAAGAATGTAAACGCATTCCACGATTTTGCCGTCAGAAAAAAAGTTGGTCTGTGTTTCCAGACACAGTTTTTGCTACCATTGCGTTGATTAGTCAAATTTGTGTACGAAAAACAATTCTTAGCGGCGAAAATTGCAGCTATGACAATATTTTATTTTGTATTTTACCTTGTATTTTCAACAAACCGTTGTATTTTTGTTTTTAGCTAGCAAAAATTGTGTTTCTTTGCATATAGGTTATTAATACCAAAATAAGAAACCGATGGTATTCTCCTGCCAAAAAATTGTTTTATCATTTTTGGTTGCGTTTATAAAGAAAACTTCTCATCGCCCATTTATTTCACAATTTTTAAAACAGAGAAAATGGGTACAATCTCTGTAAATATGTGTTTTATGTGCTAAAAATATGAACTTAAACAGTTATTTTTGTCATCATGTCCATTTCTAATTTGGCTTAAAAGGTTATTTTAAATTCCATTATGTTGATTTCTTGCAGGGAAGAATCTATGCAATGAAACGGATGTAAGGGACGATGGAACTGTTTACTCGTTAAATCCTTGCCAAAACAATGCCATTTGCAATTTCAACGGTGCCTCAGGGATTACATGTTCTTGTAGACCGTAAGGGCATAAAGCTATATTTGTTTTTGTTAAAAAATACTCTTATTCCGGTAAGGACGAGATGCCTCAGTTGGGAAAACCGGTTTTTAACTTCCTCTTACCTGCCTCCATAGTGTGACGTCCCTTCCTGAAGTGATAACTCACAACTACTGGCGAGTATAAGAGGCGCTGTAAAGTAAACCAAAAACCAGCCCGTATGGTGCAGTGGTAGCACACCTGATTGAGAAGGACAGGTCTGGAAATAAAGGAAAGGAGACGTCATCATTTCAGAAAGGGACGTTTGACGTCACAATAAGAAATTTTGCTGCCACTACCTGCCTCCTGGCTACATTCTAAATTTATCTGCCTCTACTCTGTCTCCAGAGGCGGGGCCACCTGCCTCCTACCTGCCTCTACGCTGCCTCCTACCTGTGTCCGAGGCAGTTTTGCCTGCCTTCTACCTGTCTTTAGTCCTATCGAGGCAGGTTCAAGAGCCATCCTTTCCGGGTTATAGTGACTTTTGCGTTTTAAAACATAATTAAATAATTGATATTATTGTTAAATTATTATGTATAGAGTTTTTTAACTATGTTTTAACTTTTTTACAATGTTGACCTTTTTACACTACATTTTATTCGTTGAACTGTATTTACGAAACGTTGTCGTGTTAAAACCAGACGCAACGTTTTTAACACTCGACTTATCCAGAATATTTAGTGCAAATAGTAGGCTGGACCGCTAAAAAGCTTTTCATTGTCGTTTCTACGGCAAAATGAGCCACAGTTCGTATAAAATATGTGTGTATGTGACTTATTTTAAATTTAAAATAGGACCCTATTAGCATGAGTCACAGTCACATGTTTTTTATAATGATCGTGACTCATTTTGCCGTAGTAACGACGTTATATCTTTAATTTAAAATAATGATGAAGAACCGGGGCTCGACGAATGCGGCGAATTAAGAATTTCCATCGTTACTACGGTAAAATGAGCCACAGTTCGTATAAAATACATGTGACTCTAACTCATTTTAAATTTAAATCAGGACCATATAAACTACAGAATGAGTCACATTCATTTGTGTTTTATCGTGACTGTGGCTCATTTTGCCAAAATAACGACGTGTCGGTTTGGCCACGCCCGGCATCTCCACGCCGAAATTCGTGAATATGGTTCATGATTATTATTATTATAACGTAAAATTTGAGTGTTTTTTTAATTTTTATTTAACACTATTTTTTGTTTAGAGGATTTACTGGAAGGTGGTGCGAAACAGGTATGTGAAAAATAATTATATTTGTTTAACAAAAAAATTTTTGTAGAAAATAGATTTTCCTTTTTTTTACTTTTAGTTTTTTAATGTATATCAAAATATTGTTTTTCAACACGACAGTGTACAACAAAATTTTACTGCCTATATTTTCTAGATAATTTATATTAAAAATTTTTAAATCAGTCATTTTTAACATCACTAGTATACACAGTGTCTACTTATAAAATGTTAATATTTAAAACAATTTTGAGATTTATTTAGATGTTAACGATTGTTTACCAAATCCTTGCCAAAATGGAGCTACCTGTGTGGACAAAGTAAACGACTTTGAATGTTGTTGCACAGAATTTTTCTATGGAAAAAGATGTGATCAGTGTAAGTATTCGAGCGTAAACTCATTAAAACATTTTTTTAAGAAACATTTTTTTCAGTTTATCGAAAAAAACACGCTGTTTTGTAAATGCCTAGCTTCAGTAAAAAAATCAATTTCATTTGTTTAATTACGATTTATATTAATTTAATGAAGTGTTTTTAAGGAATGTTTCCTATTGGTAAACGACTCATAAAATATAAGCGATTCAATTGTTTTCTTTCTAACAAACGTTCACGATAAAAGTGAATATCAAAATTTCACTAAATTAAAGCTAAAGTTAAACATCGGAATAGGGTAAGCGCAAAGTTTTCAAGTAGACTGCTTATGGCTGGATAAATCGCCATGTCATCTATCTAGTCATAAACCGTTTATTCAACAACTTTCCGCGTGGCAAAAATAACAGCAGGTGGCCGAAATTGAGGCTAACCGAATTTAACTTAGGTACGATTTGTGAAATATAAATTTAAACGGTTTTTTTAGATAAGAATCTTTGCAACGCCACAGATGTGAGTGTCAACGGACTCCCGGTCAAAGTGGACGTATGCGGACCGCACGGGCATTGCGATTTCTCTCCTGTCTCGGGTGTCAGCTGCGAGTGCGACGCGTACGTCAGTTTATTCGACTCCCGTTGTGTTAATGTTTCAAAAATATGACACGTTATAAAATACGAGTTCTAATGTAAAGCCGTCGACGCCAGTTTATTGCAACGACTCCTATTGTGTTAATGTTTCAAAAATATATCAACTTAAAGTTATAATGTAAAGCCGTGGAGCGATAGTGTAACGTAGCACCTGAGTCAATGTACTGCGGCTGGAGATTACAGGTTAAAATCATTTTTTAGGCAAAAACCAAAAAATATTGACTAGTTTCTTTCTTTACATTCTTTGTTTCCAAAACTCGATTTATTTATCCTCATATTCTTGGACGTCACAGCAGTCTTAAGCTTGGTTCACACTGCGTGCAAAGTTACAAAGGACAAAGTCTAAAAGATTGTTCAAAACACAGTCCAAAGACACAATTCCAAAGAAAAGCCCGAAGGACAAAGTTTAAATACAATTTTTAAACTTAATTATACTTGGTCCAGAATTTTCAAAGGACAACGTCCAAAGGACAGTTTTTAAGCTTTGTTCATACTTTTTTTTAAAGACAAAATCTAAAGGACAGAGTTTTCCAAACGACAGTCCAAAGTCAAAATTCCAAAGGAAAAAAAGTGGAATGGGATTTTTTAAACTTATTCATACTTCGTTCAAAATATACAAAAGACAATTTTCGACAAGCAAAAGTTGTCCTTTCGTTTTCACCAACCCATAAATGTCCTTTGCATACTTAGAATTGTCTTTTAATAAATCTATAGCTGTCTTTCGGACAGTCGAAACAAAATTGAAATATTTCAACCACGTTTTAAAAGCAGAAAAAGGTTACCGAAATTAAGGTAGTAATTATAAAGTTTCATAAACAATTTCTTTTTATAAATATTATAAAGCGGCTTTTGTTTTTTTAATTTTACTTTTTTTTATTTATTTTTATTTTATATTTATTTTTATTTTTAATTTTAATTTCTTAGCAAATATTACTGTGGAATTTGCTTCAAGACCCACTTTTTCAATTAATAGAAAAATTAGGGCTTGGGTTAGCTTTACTTGGCTTATTGCAGAGAGTTCCCATAGTGAAAGAAAAGTCGCTGGTTCAAGCTCAGCTCCAAGCCCCAATTTTTCACTTTAATTGGAAAAGTGGGTTCTGAAGCAAAATCTACAGTATTATTTGCTAAACAATAAAATTACAATATGCCTTTAGTAAAATGTGATTTGAATTTAAATTAAATTAAATATTTTTTTGTTTTTATGTTTATTGCATTTTTAGGGGTTTCACCGGTCAGTGGTGCGAAATAAGTAAGTTTGCTGTTATTCAATTAGTTTATAATAAAATTGTAATAATAATAAGAATTATAATAAAAATATATTCTGTTTCGAATAAAAGTGTAACAGATAACTGATACATAAGCCAATTTTTTTTTAAATAAAACTAAAATAATATTGAAAAAAACTGAGGAGCAAGAGAAATATTTTTAAATGTTGGGAGCAGGTACAGATTCAAAATGTTAAGAAAATATATATAAAAGTTTAGCAAAACTTAATAAGCATATTAGTAAAGTACTAATAAGGCTTTTTATGTTAATATTTTTTAATAATAAACTTCTGCAAATAAATTTTATTATAAATTGACCTATTCAACGGTACCTGAATTTTAAAATAGACAAAAACACAATTAAAATCGTATATTTAATATGAAGTATAAAGAAAGACAATACTGATCTTAAGTAAAAATAAAAATATCTTTAAAAGAAATAATTTATTAAGATTTTAAAGTATATCTAATTAATACAGTTTAATAATTTAAATTGTAATATTTAGACATTAATGACTGTTCACCAAATCCTTGCAAACATGGAGGCATATGTATAGACGGAATCCATGACTATACCTGCTTGTGCAATGAATTTTTCTATGGAAAGAGTTGTGAAAATTGTAAGAATTTCTATAAAAAAGATGAATTATAATTACTTATTAAAATGTTCAAGGAAAACCGCACATTGGATTTAGAATAGAATAGAATAGAATAGAATAAGTTTATTTTCGTTAGAAATATGGTACAAATGTGTCATAAAACAAATAAAAATACTAAGAAAAAAAACTATCTAACGAAGGGCAGGTAAAGGTAGTACACTTACTTACCTACCTATATTTAGTATACAAAAACCAATATTGAAAATACAAAATATTTAAAATACAAATTTGTCAAATGAATAGTATTAACAGCAATTAATAATAAAGTTACGTGTTAATATTTTCACAAGCACATATATTATTTTTTTATTTTAGTACATTTAATAGTTCTATAAAAAAACTACTAGTTTTGTACGAAGGTGAGTTTTTAATATAGACGAGATATAGGTTGGACGCAAACTTTCAATAAATGATTGTATATTTGGATTATTTCTTCAGCTGATAATCGCCTTTCAAACGTAAAATTGTAATCCGCCATCTCGGTTTAATGTTAATTGCATTGTAGATATTCGCACACCCCTTTCTTTATAAACAATTTCCGATTAAAAAGCGGGTTTAGACCAGAGTTAATAACCCACAAAAATTGTTTTAACAAAATATATTCAGTTAATCGTAAGGAGTTATGACCCCCAAAAAATGACATTTTTCGATAATTCTGTACGTGACGAATTGCTTAATAAGTATTAAGATTTACGTTACAAATTATGCACTGAAAGAAAGTGGCTATTTTTTACTTTAATTTGATACATTGATCGTTAGGATTGGTGCAGCATTTGTTAAGATATTGTGTTTTTTCGTACAAAAAATCTTCGATTTTTTCGGTAAAAACACGAAGTGAAGGAAAGAAAGGTTGAGCTAAACTAAAGAAAGGTTGAGCTAACTAAAGTTCAACCCCGCACCGCACCTTTAAATAAAAAAGTCACAAATTACTTTTACTCTTACTTTACTTAAATTAAAATTTTTAAAATTACTTTTACTTAAAAAACAATTAGAAATCATTACTTTTTACAACACTAATGAGAAGTAATCGTAATTAAAAACAATCAACTACACCTAAAAAGCAAAAATTCACCCTACAAATTTTGTTGCGCTTAAATGGAACATGTTGTGTGCTGTGTCGCTAAAATTATTCGTACGCTGTTAATAAATTGTGTGCTGTCTTATACTCTTTAAAAATTTAACACCGATATTTTATTTAGACAATAATTTCTGCAAAACGACCGACCTTTATTTGGGTGGAAGCGTACTGTGTGTTGTGCTATACTCTTGAAAAATTTTATTATTTGATTTTTATCAGCAATATTTTATTTAGACAAAAATCTCTGCAACACGACCGACGTGAATGTGGGTGGAAATGTGGTTTCGGTCAACCCTTGCGGTCCGCACGGTCATTGTCACTTTTCTGACCAATTAGGCGTCACTTGCTCCTGCGACGTGTAGGAAGTTTTTTTTTGTTTAAGGGGCGGTATCCTTAATAAATTACGACACCAATTTGCAGTTATATAGTCATATAAAATCAATAAGGATTAATATTTTACGAAAAGAAAGCCA
>JASAMX010001954.1:0-32248 GCA_030248175.1 Microlaimidae sp. YZB2_3 | reverse complement strand
TTTTGTCCATATTTCAAAAAATTCGCAAAAATGGGTGTTTTAAACGAACGATCCCAATATTTGTTCCAAAACAGTTATGGAAACCAATATAAAAACATTGTATGAAAGAAAAATAAATGAGTTTGGTAATGAACTTTAAATTCAAATTTATTTAAATTTTAATTATTTCGCAAGTTCTAAACAAAGTAAAATAAGCATTTAAAAAAAATGGTAATTTCGTACTTTCAAATACAGATATTTTTTGTGCAAAAATCTTTTAGTTTCTATCAGGTAAAGAATACAATGTAATAGTAAAGTTAGGCTTATATCTGTTACATGTTTACGTTTAAAAACAATCGAGCAATTTTTAGCGAAAATAGCCCCTAGGTGAAAAAACTGTTTTTTTTTTGAAATAAGAGTTTCAAACTTGTTTTAATTAAAAAAACGTAAGTTCAAAAATCTGTTTAAAATTAGGCCAAAAAGTAAAATTCCTTTAAAAATTTATGAAAAATTTGAAAATGGTTTAAAAATGAAATGGCTTTCATTAAATTTCCTAGTGAAGGAATAAAAAAAAACGCACACAAAAATTCAGTGTATAAGATTGATAATTTTCTCTTCTATCAGGTGATTTATAATTTAATTATTGTTGATTAAAGGTAAACCCAACGTGGCTGCAACAGTTGTTTTTTGGACTGACAAATGCCCCCCCCATTAAGTAACGACTCAAATCACGAAAATCTGACGCCACTCGTATTAGCCAATCAAAATTCAGAAAATGAAAGATTTGAAGTAAAAATTAACTTCAGATGGTAGTTTAGGAATAATTCTTATTTTGTGACATAAAAAAGAAAATAGTTGTTTAATGAACACGTAAACACACTGTTGCAGCTACGTTTGGTTTGCCTTTAGTATAAGCTTACAAATTTATTTGCTATTTTTTTAAATGTTGCGTCTGCAAAAAAGTAGCTCAAAAGATTGTATTAATACTACTTACGTAGACAAAATTTTTAAATAAATTAGTGTATTATAATCCAAATTATTTACTTGAAAACTCAAAATGTTTTTAGGATACAAAAGTTTTATATTTTTGTGCATTTTTCTTTTTATAAAATTTTGGGCGACAGCTCCTTAAATAACCTCAAATTAAAAAAAATTCCTGAAAAAAATTTTAAAATTTAAAACGTTATTTTTATTTAAAATTAAATGGCGGTCATTTTGAGCTATCTCCCATAAAAATCCGTTGAATATAAGGTTTTCAAAATTGAGGCTAAATCTACGGGCCGGAACATATTTTCATTGCCTCGCGTATTTTTTTAAATTACCGCACCGCATAATTTTTTTTAAAAAAAAATTATGCATACGTATACATATAAAAAAATGCATACGTATGCATTTAGGTTGGATCCACACATACCCCGTATAATTTGTTCTTCATTTCTCATTCTTCTTTTCTTTATTAATTAATTTTCATGTATTCTTGAAAAGTGATTTTTTTTGTAATTTTCTGGATTTTTGCTTTGTGTTTAAACTGCATCAAATGTAGAACGAAACACTATAGAACCTTAAAATAAATTCTATTTAAGGCTCAAAATTGTGAATTTTCATGTGTTAATATTTTCTTCAAAATCACTTTGCAATGCGTTTAACTAAATGCGCATTTTAAGATTCCGTTAATTTCGGCCACCTTAAAATTCACGTAAAAGAACCTGTGTAACACGATTTGCACCATCATTTGTACGGGTGGGCTTACATAACACATAATTTACTAGGTTATATTAAATTATGAATAGACCGGAAGGAATTTCTCAAAAATAATATAGAAACACATTAAAAAAGTCAGGTTATTTTCTTAGCGGAGGAATGTCTTCATATGATAAATATACAAAATATCAATGCCAATGGGGTTTCCCCACCCAGCACAACACTTACCACGATATAGAGTACCAATGCTTCCAAAAGTTGTGAAAGTTTAAATTCACTTTACTTTAAATTACTGAAACACAGTAAAAATGTCAGGTTAATTCCTTTGGCGGAGAGATGCATTCATAAAAATTACGTAGTAAACATCTGTGCGGGCTGAAGCAATACAACTCCCAATTGACTAGGTAGGTTTGAACTATCAATAAACCGATACAAGGATATCTCAAAGATTATTAAAATACAGTAAAAAAACTAAGGTTATTTTCTTGGCGGAGGAATGCAGTAAGATATGAAACATCAAAGATAGGCAAGGGTTGGTGTGGAATTATACCACTTCTTAACTTTCTTAACCTCTTGTTTACCCTTAAAGTCAATAATTTTGGGTTCTGTAATCGGTTTTTTATGTTTTTGGCTTCTGTTTTTGTTTTTTTAAAACCTAAAAGGTGGCCGAAATTATGGCGGATTTAGTTTTTTGTAATTTTTAGGTTAAAAATATTAAAAAAAAACTCTATAGAGTGGAATAAAATTTTTATCAAGCTTTCTTTAAAGTTGGCTGGCTGTAACAAAAGCCATTTTATGTTGAAATATTCTTTCACACCAAAAAAATTCAACAATAAACACGTGTTGTTAAAACTTGTGTTTTTTAAGGTTTTGACATAATTATTTAAAGTCTTTCTAATAGCTATAAAAGTTTGCAAACAGAAAAAAATTAAGTTATATGTACCAAGACAATACCTAAGGATAAATTTGCAACCTTTAAGACTATTTATCGTTCGTTTTAGCAATAGTTATAGCCAGTTTTTTCTAGGTGGCCGAAATTAATGGCACGCGCCTTAACTTCGGCCACTATTACAATAAAGTTTAAACCTCCGCTGATTTTTAAGTGTAACAGAAATTTTGAAATTTTGCACCGGAATAACAAAAATAGCTGTCGTTTGATTTTTATACCAAATCCTGGCTCGATTAGAAGAGCCACACAAAATTATGCAAAAAATAAAGAAAGGTGGTCGAAATTATGTCGGTTACCCTAAATGGTAATTATATCTTTTGCTTTGTGGAAATAGAACGTCGTTACTCGGACACAAAGAGTCACAATCAGTATAAAATTAACGTGACTCCGACTCATTTTGTTTATATTAATTGTGTTTAACAAATAAAACAAGTCACAGTTATGAGTATTTTACGACGAATCTGACTCATTGTGTCAGAGTAACGACGAGAAGTTGGAGAAGCTAAAAATTTAAAAATTTTACCTTCCATGGGAATCAATGTTTTTTTCCCAAGCGCTCATTGGCTGAAAGTGAATTTATAGCGTTTTAATCCTGAGAAAATCGTTAACACTGGACAACTTTCATTTAAATAGGAGGGTATTGAAGATCGTGTATGAGCTAGAGCCCCAACCCCTTATTGTAAATTCCACTTTTTTTTAGATAGATACTTATTACGTCTTAAATAGTATTTTTTATAAGCAGAATACTCAAATTCATTATTAATCTAGGTACTCCAAGGGTTTTTATTATGAATATTCACTACCAAATATCAAATTAGTTTTTTTTATTGTGAGTACTTAAATCTATTCAACTTTCTTTCATTCTTTTTTCTTTGTAATAAAATATTTTAGTTTAATAATTTTTAAGCATAAATAACATTCTACATTGATTTTACTTGGGCATATTTCTGTCAATTTGTCACCGGCAATTTTTAGGCACTCTTTTCTGGTTTTTCCTTGATTTAGACATGCATTGAACGGTATTGTTACATTGAAATCGCATTCCAGCTCACACCCTTCTAAAAAACAATTTGAATTAGCAGTATTTTCTTAAATATAATAATTTTAAAGTGTTTCTTATGTAATGAGGCGTATTTATAAAATATTAGCATGGCGGCGCAATCGTTTTATCGACCAAAGTCACATAAGGAATAATTTGCATACAACAGTAATAATTTTGTGATACATCCTTTGGAATTTTAAGTTCCTTACAATAATGATACACTCACTGTATGTACGATGATTGTTTTTTGGTAAAAACCACGGAACTCAAATTTAACCCTGTTGTATGCAAATTAATCCCTATGTGACTTTGGTCCATTGGCAGCAACCCGCAGGGGACGTTTTTTGGAAAAAGTGCCCCCTTCTCTTACTATGATAAGGGTTGAAAAATTTTCTAAATTTCTAAATTAAATCTAATTTTATATTTTTTTTGTTGGTTTTATGAATTTATTTGAATCTAAAATTTGACCAAGGCAATAATTAAATTATTTACCATTTCACTTGTGCACAATTTTAAAACAAACAACTTTGTGAAAGGAAAACACTTAAAACAAACCACCTAAACTAAGTAAAGCTTCAATGGTACCCTGAAAAACAGGGCACTTTTTGATACGGTACTTTTAACATTGTTTCAGAAGGATCTCGTGTAAATAACTTTCATACTATTCAAAGGAATCCCATGATAATATTACCCCTCAGGGATTAAATAGAAAGAGGCACAACTTAATTTTCAGTCGGTGCCTTTTTAGAAACACAACTACGGCAAATCGGCCAATATTACTTACACAGCGCTTACACAAATGAGAACTGCATCTGATTTTTAAAAAATGTATATACCACAGCAGCATGCCACCAAAATCCTAATATCAAAAAACACTAGCTTATTTCAGTCATTTTTTTGTTTTAATAATAACAAATCACTTTTCCAAAAAAGTATTGACAAAATAATTTAATTTTCTAAAATTTACAAAAAATTTTTTTTCCATAAAAATTAACTTTTATATAGCAAAATTATCAATTGTTTATTTTTATTAATTTACTTAATATTTTTAAGATACTTTTTATTTATAACTAGCAAGCGTAAGTGGTGCTAAAAGCAGTATTTAATTTTAAAAAAAGTTGCTGATAGAATTTTGTTTAACCCAAATGATTTATTTCATATGTTTAATTGGATTGATTCAATAATTATATGTACTTACCAGGTTTAGGTTCAACGGTTTTTGTTGGTATGACCACTACTGGACGATCTATAAACAGTGAAAAACAATATTTAAACTATTGTTTTTAAATCTACATTGGTCACACCCTGAATTTAGCTATATTAGAGCGATAATGCTCGCATTAGGATGTGCCACAGATTGGTACCCTAAATTTCATGTAAATTAGGCTATATGTATATACAGTTACAGTTATATGTATATAAACTAGGCCAATTTATAGTATAGTTATATAAATATATATTTACAGTTACATTTATATGCATATAAAACTGTATCTTTTTATACAGTTATGGTTATATGTATATATAAACTAAAGATAAATTCTATCAGGGTGAAAACAGATAAGTGATAAAGTAACCACTCGTTTTTTTAGAAAATATCACGTGCAGAGAAACACCTGACGCAACTAAATAATGATTGGTTACATAACCGCTGAAAACTTTTTTTTAATTTTTCTCGCTCACAGGTTTATTGTTTATTTCTTCCTGGCGGAAAGCGGTTACGCCCTTAATTTCAGCCTGGAAGACTTTGGCTTTAAGCTAACAAAAATTTAAACTAATTTTTTTAAACATATTCTTTTTTTTGTATTTCTACCTTGAACGACATGTACTACTACTACATGTGTTACAAATATAGATTTGTAACACTGATTGGGTTGACTTATATTTAGTGAGCGGGTTTTTTTTTTGCAGTCCTAGTATAGTTTTATTTAATAAACATATACAACAAGTAATAGATTCTTGGATTATCTGTAAGGAACTTAAGTTTAAATTTCACCCCAAAATATTTATATAAACATAACAACTAGATCGTCATATTATTTATCTAGCAATACACGGTTGCTTTCATAACTTTACGCATAACAAAATTAACAGCCGGTGGTCAAAATTAAGTCTGGCCGACTTTAATGTCTCTCCGGACAGTTTTTATTGCAGAGCGTTCAGTAGTAAACCAATTGCAATAAAGAGCAAAAATTACCCATTTTTATTTACACACAATTTACTTTTGAATTATTATACTTAGAGTATTATAATATTTTAAGATATTCAAATGACAAAAATTTGACTAATTGGCGAAAAGCAGGCAACAAATTCTGATTAAAATAATGATATTTTTTGAATTTATGTTAAATAAATTTTTAAAATTAAAAAAAAAATTATTAAAATCTACAAAAAAATTGTGGCAAAATTTGTTTTATGTAAGAATCGATCTCGGGACCTTTCAATAGATTTAACGACGCGCTAACCGACTATGCCACTGCTACCATGGGATGTAAGGTCTAAAAGCGATTTATAAACCACCCTTCTGAAAAAACTCGATAAAACGCACGACGCACGACAAAACTATTTATGCGTTAAAAAATACAAAAGATGTTATGGCCTTCCAAAAATTATAAATTTCAATAGAAATATACTATCTGGAGCTTTAAATTTTACCAAATTAAATTAAATCGAAGTTTCACCGAACTTTTGGAAAAATTAACCCCCATTTTTCACGGAAAATTGTATATTAAACCATAAACACAACAGTATTCAATTTAATTTTTACGTAAGTGAAAAAGGGTAACGGTGTCCCTCTATTGGAAGTATTTTCTTAACAAATAGTGTGCAGTAAATATTTTTAAGGGTTTTAAAAAAATTTCATTGCAATTTGATTTTTAATATCAATTATTTCAATTACTTACAATAATATAATGAATGTTCATTTTATAATCGTGATATTTTTGCCTTTTTAACACTCATATAAATTTTTAAATGAAATATTACTGTATTTCACGAGATCTCGTATGCCAAAAATCGCGATTTTCCATACTTAAGAAAACTGTCCGGAGAGACCTTAAGGCTGTGACTTTAAATTTTGAAAAACTAAAGTCTGTATAAAATATTCTTGCGATAGCCAAAAAACTGAACTTTTATCCGCTACATCCTACTAACGGAGAGAAAAAATTGCACAAGACACATCTACAAACTAGTGATGTTCCCCAAAGTTCCGAGCTCTGAAGCAGAGCTTAGGTTTAGGCTTAGGCTTTTAAGTTTTTTTCTGCTTTTAGGAGCTCCGGGGATAGCTCCGGAGCAAGCTCCGGAGCAACCTCTGGAGCAAATAGAAAGTTTTTGTAGTGCAAATAATGTCCATCTCAAACTAGTCCACATCTTTTTTATCTAAACACACGCCCAGGGAAAAATCGCCGCTTTTTGCTGCTCTATTCTTAGAGTATTTTTCAAGGCTAGTTACTTCTGTTCTAACGCTCAATTCTTAGAAGTGCGGTACTGAAGCAAACTTTTTGTCTTTTATCTTGATAATTTTTTGTGAAAACCTTAGCCCTGCCTCTTCCCACACCAATAGCACACAAAAATTCTTTAATCAAAGTATCTCCAGTGGCTCTGGAAATATGACCCCGCAAAATGAGGTTTTTAATAATTTTGTACTTGACGGATTCCTTAGTGGGTATAAAAATTTAAGTTATAAATTAGGCACTCTAAATAGCGGCACTTTAATTTAAAAAGCAGCACTTCCAATTTAATTAGAATTGTTAAGATTGGTGAAGTATTCGTTAAGACATTGGGTTCCCTGTACAAAAAACCTTTCATAAAAGATATTAGTCTATGGAGATCAACAGTATTATGTATATTAAATTAAGCTAATAATGATTTATTTTTTTGTATTTTGAATATCAAATTAAAATAGAAAAAAACGTTACTCTCAACCATTGATACCTAGACGATGTACATATAGTTACTGAACATAAATAATTTTACAACAGTTGTTCATGGCGGTCTGCTGTTAAAAATATCGAAACCAAAAGCAAAGTGAAATATAAATTATCAGTTTACTATATGCATTTAAACTATATTACTTTTACTATTAGGAAAATTAGAAAATTAAAAAACCATGCAACATATATGTCAGCCATATGGGATTACAGGGGCTAATTTTACTCCAAAAGGTTTTTCCCAACAACCTATTAAACATCGTTTTTATTTTTTGTAATAAAAAAGTTTTTTTAAGAGCATATTTTTTACAGTATCGACCGCAGTCATGATGTCATAAAAAATCAAATTTTTTAACTATTTCAGCCTATAGCAAAGAGTCTGAGCTATGTTCAGGTCTATCTATCATAAAAATTATCCGTTCTGTTAGTGATATATAACAGCTTAAAGTCTGAGTTTTGTCAGGGGCTGAAATTCATATACACACATTATTATTTTTTGCCTTTTAAAAAGAACTATTATAAAAGGGTAAAAAATTCATAACGATCATAAAATTTTGAGGATACCTGGACATTTTTGAAAATCGACAGTTATATCATCCACAATTGCCACACCACCATTTCGATCAGTAAAATTAGATGCAGAAATTGCAATCTAAAACAAAAAATACTAGTTAACATCATAAAAGATATATAATACAAAAACAAATTCACAAAATTTACTGTGAGTTGTTTGAGATTTACACCAACCTGCTCTTTCTTCAGTTTAAAACTGGATCATCAGGCATATATTAATTACGGGGTTTGTCCCAAAGTCCCCTAGTCTTAGAGTCTTGTTTATTTCTGTGCATGCGTTTATTTGTGTGACTGTAAGTGAAAAAATGTGGTGTTGTTTGAGCTTGTGTTTTGGCGAGCAATTTGGGGAGTCGTAGATTTGATTATGTGTAAATAATAGTAGAGGCAAGAATATTTATTGTCGTAATTTGGCGAAGGTTCTCCTGACCTCTCAAGGAATGTTTTTTTATGCTGATTACGGTTACTTCTGTTTTGAGTATTTAAGTACCACACATCAAAAATGGCTCTCGCGATTTAAAGGTCCTTATTGCGTTTATGATTTTGAGTTTTTGCCTATTCTTGAGTTTTTTGTCTGCAATCAGTGTGTTTCATTTGAAGTCAGTGTGCTTAATGTAAGGTTAATTGTTAATTTTTTCTGATTCTAATTGCGTATTGGCCATTTCTAGGTCTGCGAGTTTTTCGCGTAATTGGGAATTTTTGTTTGGAGTTTTTATAAGTCTTTCTTTTTTACCATTATGTCAGAAAACTAAAGTGCGAAGCTACTCTAGAAACAAACAAGTTATTCCAAAAGCAATCATAACCTGGTACATCAATATAAATTTTGAATGGGTGCCTTAGCTGTTTCAGCAAACTAGGACTCAAAATGGCAATGTTTAAATAAAAAAGCAGAATGATGAAATGAAATGATGAACAAATTTAATTGTAAAAAAATTTAGGTAGAAATACTTACTAATTATAAATAACAATGCAAACTTATTAAAAACCGGTAAGTTTCTTTTCCAAATTAAGTTTAGAAATGAAGTTTCAGAAGAGTTTTATGTACATTTAGAATCGCGGCACCGCGTTCTAGAAGAACCATAGTATTTTAATTGTGAGTTGGCTTTTGTCTGTCAATGCTTAAATTGGATCTAAGTATGATTGTATTTGTTGCTCTACAATGTGGTGATTGGGTAAGATATGTATATTAAAGGCGTTTGAGTGTTTGCCTTTAAATGGTAATTAGTGTGGATGAGAGACAAAAACACAAAATACTTCTGTTTTTGTTTAAATTTTAAACTCTTGTATGTTTCTTTGGTCTTTTATATAGTTGTTTACAATTTAATCGTTGCTGGTACTTGCGTTTGTGAGAGGATACAGAATTGATAGAACCTAAAGAACTTTTTAGGTTGTTTTAAGTTTTTTTTAGTTTGTGTTTAGCTTGATTATAAGGTTTTTTTCAGGCTTGCTTAGGATACATGGAACAGCTTCAGCTAAGGTTTTCTATTTGGTTATAAAGTTGCTCTACTCCAAATTTCTTAGTTTCCAACGGCCCAAAAGCCGTGAAAGTTTGTGTATGAATGTGTGATAAATGACAGTCTCAAAAGCCTTGGACATTTAAAATGCTACGACTACTGGTGAGGTGTAGTGGCCTTTGTTTTTTAAAGTCTGCTGCTATATGGGTTTAGAGCATTTTAAGTGTTCTGCATCTGGAATCTTTTGCCTTTAAACGTGTTGGTGTGTTGTGTTTAATAGGTTCCTTGTGATGTATAGTAGTATGAGGGAGTAAATATGTAATATATAACTAATGGCTGTTTATGTTTTTTTTAGATTTTTGTATTAGAGTGTAGTTGAAAAGTGTCCAATGGAATTGTATTATGTTTGCATTTATGTTGTGTTTTTATGTGACGCAATACACAAAAAGATTCAACAAAAAAATTTATTTTTTAACAAGAACAAAAAATTTATAACAGGAGTATGCAGTAACAGTAAAAACACAATTTAGTCTAGTAAACAATATTTAAAAAATAACCAAAAGTACATGGCTTACATACTTGACAAACACATTTCTAGATATTTCCAAAAAATTATTTGACGAATTAAAAGTTGCCAATTTTATATAACAATTAAAAGTTTCTAGAAGCTTTGTTTACGTCAATGGTATTGACTTAGCAACTTATATATACTTGTAAATTTTGAAACATTACTGCACTGAGTCTTAAAATATGAAATTCACTCAATTTAAGGTATTGTTTTCTGAACTTCTATAAGACTTCTCTACCAGCCTCAAGTAATCGAACAAAAGGCAACCAATTTAATTACATCATGTCATCAACTTTTGCTTTTGATTTTTTTAGATTGCGGGGGATTGTAAGGTCAAAATTTAGTACCTGTTTAAAGTCGTGGATTTTGATTTTTTGCAGGTTCTGGTTTATCTCTGAATCACTAGGTTTTGGAATTAATTTTTTCCCTGAATCATACTTAAGAACAGGAGCTTCTCCTAGATCTTCGTTTTCATGAATTGCATCAACTCAGGTTGTAGTTGTTTTAGATGTCTGCTCCATGTGGAACCATTAAAACTTTTGTAACAATAGCTGGAACCGAAAGTGGACCCTTGACACGGTTCAAGACGCTTTACTACATAGTATGACCACATCTTAGTAATTTGAGCTGAAGAGCTGGTTATTAATATTATCTTTAATTTTGTTGCAACTTAGCTTGATTTTTCTGAGCTAAATAAAGAGGTTATTAGAGCAGGACATTAGTTTTCAAGGGATTTTGACGTCCACTGAGTATTTCACTTAGAGAAAAACCACTTGTAATGGTGAACGATGATATTGTTGCAAAAATTCCTGAAGCGCTGGTTTTGGGTCCAATCTATAATTTTAGGAGCTCCTTTAATAAATTAAACAAAACGTTCTGCAGATCTGTTTGTTGCTAAATGATATGGCGCTCCGGTGAAGTGAACAATTCCACGTTTTTTGTACCACTGCTAAAACTACTCAAGCATTAAAGTTGTAGCATTGTCTAACACAAATATATGAAGATATCTAAAATGGGCAAAATCGTTTTCCAGAAGGTTAATAGTGACTTTGATTGAAGTTAAACCTGTTGAACCCAAAGTTAAAGTAGAAATAAGCATCGATAATAGCCGGCCAAATGCTTCCCAGAGAAGTTAATGGCATGATTTATGTGAAGACGGCTCCATCGTTTTTTGGCACCATCCAACCGTGAACTGCATGTTTTACCTGTTTGGATTGGTGTTCTGCAAAAGACGACAAGCTTCCATAATATCAGTATTAATGCCTCATCAGTAAACTTCAGTAAAAGCAAGTTGTTTCATTTTTGTATGCCAAAATGTCTCAAGTGAATAATACTTGTCGGTGTGGTGTAAGAAGGATTATTTTTCTTGAATCATACAATAAACATCCATTTGCAATACTTAAGTAATTGGATATTTTCTTAAAATTTTTTACAACGTAGCCCTTACTGACAGGCATAGCTCCATCAGTGTCAGTTTCAGAATTGTTATCAGTATCTTCATCAGAAACTATGTCATTTGGCTATTCTTCACTATTGTTCACTTTATTTAGAAATTGCTTTAGCTAAAACACCAGAGTCAGTAGGCTTTAGCTGTAATCCAATTGTCTTGATCAAAGAGACAATATCCACATTTACTCCTTCATTCTTCCTGTCAAAAAACACATCTGACCCAAAAACACATCTGACCCACTCCTTCATTCTTCCTGTCAAAAAACACATGCTTTAATCCGCGGAAGGCGGCTTAAAGCATTAGCATTTCTATGAAGTAATATCTTCTTATTATTGAATGTAGTACTCACATTGGTTGAGGAAGAAGACCCATCTGGCCAGTATGTTAGCAGCTAGTGTACATATACTTCTTTGTGGTCCAAAAAAAACAAGTAAAGGCTTATGATCTTTAAGCAGAATAAATTTTTGGCTATACAGAAATTGCAAAACTTTTGCAAAGCTCTACAATGGCTAAGGTTTCTATTGTATTTACCTGTATCGGCGCTGGATGTCAGTTAATATTTTTAATGTATTAACAATTGAGCGTTCACTGACATCAAGATATTGGTTAAACAATACTGCACCCAGTCCAACTTCAGGCGCATCGCAGGCGATCCCAATTTCCAGAGAGATGGGTCTAAATGTGCAAGTAAGTCTTCACTAGAAGAAGTTCCATTAGCTTTTCAAAAGCCATCTGCTGTTCTGATTCCTAGCCATATTAAAATCACTTTCTCGTAAGAAAATATAGAGGCTCAATAACTGTAGATTGATTGCTTGCTTGCTTGATTCATTGATTGATTGATTTGGAAAGAATTTTCATAATTGTGTGCTGTGCCCCAGAATGATCGTAGAGTGGCAACATCAATTGGAGGAGGCATGTTGATTACTGCTTTAACTTTTGATACCCCAGCTATTTCTTGACGTGAAACGATATGTCTCAAGTCGTTAACTGATTACTGCACAAAAGGGCATTTCTCCAAGCGTCATTGTAACACTTTTGCCTGCAAGTGTTGCAGTAGTATTTAAAAGTTTTTCATGTGCTCTTGTGGGTTTTTCTGTATTTTTCTGTATGTTTTTCTCAAGTATGCCATCCAAATAGACGACAAACACTCATGAAAAATTGCAGGTTAGCTGTTCCATTATTTCCTGAAAAAGTCCTGGAGCTGAACTGATTCCAAAAGGCAATTGAAATTGTAGAATCACTCTTCTGCGTGTGAATATTGCTTTCCTCTTCTTGCTTACTGGACCCCAATTTTTGTAAATAAATATCCTGCTCCCAGCTTGCGCATCAGATCCTCTGAAAGGAGAATTGGTTGACAATATATCTCCAGATGAGGGGTACTGTGACTGAGTAGTCACCAGAAATGCTTATTTTCTGCTTTTTGCCCTTTATTCAGTTGAGCTTTTCAAACTGTGACAACTAGGCAAAACGCACTTGCCTTGCACAAAACAGGTTTAGCGTCAGGTTTAAACTTGACCTCTAATTCAAAATTTTAAAGCATCCTAGTACTGGTTTAAAAACATCTGGAAATTTTTTGCACAACTGTTTGCAGGCCTCTTGAATTGACCTGTCTGAACTGAGCTTCTGATTGACTGTATGTACAGTCGCTGATTCAGATAAATGAATAAAGTTTCCAGCATTCTATCTATAGATATTACCAGTTTGTGTATAGGTGATCTTCCCAGTAAGTTAAGTTTTGGAACTCTGTAGACTATATAAGGTGGAGACAAATTGTTGGTGATTGTTTCAACACTGGTTTCAAGGACACATGATTTCAAAACTGGCATAATATGTTTTGAAGCAGATTCCTATAGTTTCTTCTTAACTGGTGTGAGTTATGGCTTTCCCAATTGTTTCTAAGTGTCAATGGAAATAAAATTTACTCCTGCACATCCATTTCCATTTTTACACTGTGAACATTTAGTTGAAAGTCACAGTGCAGTTGAGGATTTGCATGAATTGTTTTTTAGTAGTTTAAACTTTGTGTGCTGATTTTTGCACCCCACGTTTGTTGTCACTTAGTTTTTGTAAATTTAAAAATTTAAGTTTTTCATTATATGAAAGATAACTTACAAAGTTTAAATAATTCACATGTTAAAGTGCGTTGAACCTGTTTGAAAAATTAATTAGTTCCACTCAAAAATAAGCAGAAACGCTGGATTACCTGGTTGTCAAGCCAAAGCCAGTAAATTTCGCAGTAAGTTGCACTGTTAGTTAATAGTAGCTTTTTGTTCAATAAATTAAGCTAATTATGCTGGAAATTTATTTATTACAAGCGGCTCAGTGCGGATTTAGGTTCAATGGAGCTTAGGAAACTTAGAGCTGGAACTTGGAGTCAAAAATAGTGAACTTGGAGCCGTAAGTCAGGAACTTGGAGCCATAAGCTCGGAACTTGGAGCCAAAAATAAAAATCGCTAAAAGGTTTACCTAAGCCTAAACGAAACCTATATCTTAGCCTAAACCGATTTTTTCTTAAGGGCTATACATTTCTATTGGTCGTGGCTTCAAGTTCCTGAAAATTTTTTATGGCTCCAGTTCCCTGCTTGTGGCTCTAAACACCCCATACCTCTGTGCAGGTTCAATAGCTCGTCAGGCCAGTCAATCCTTATTGTGTTTTTAAGTGAAAAAACACAAAAGGGTTCAACAAAAGAAATTAATTTGTTAAAAAAAAACAAAAAAATTATAGCAGGAGTTAAAAAGCAAAAGTATAGATGATCAGCAACAGTAAAAACACAATTTAGTATAGTAAATTTCAAATCTACATAGGTTTTTTAATGTTTTAGTTGTAAAACTATTCAAAATTTAAAAAATTAATTTTAAAAAACCATTTTAAACTTTTAAATAGAAGCATTCTCTGTAATTGAAACATTAAAAAATAGAAACCAAGCAGCAGCAACGCGCAAGCAACGCGAGCAACGCCATACCTACAAAGCGGCAAAAAAACTAAAAATCTCAAAAATTCTTTTTTTGCTTCTGTAATGTTAAGAAGTATTTTAAACAGTTTGAAAAGAAGGGGTCGAGATTTTAAACTAATAAATATTTGATGTATTTGAAAGCATAGAATGTACTAGTCGCTGGCTGTTTCTTAATTTTCCTCCTACATATGACTGGCGCTAGTTGTTATTGTACCCTCTTTCTACACTAAAAATCCCTTATTCCAAACTAGTCCATATCTCAGAAACACGCTTTTAGAAATATTCTAAATCTTTTTAAAAAATTACTTGAAAAATAAATACTTGTTAAGTTTATTTAATAATTAGAAGTTTCTAAAAGCTTTGTTTACATCGTTTGGAATAACTCAGGAACTTAGATATACTGGTACATTTTAAAACATTACTGCACTGAGTCTCAAAACTTGCTGAATTTTAAGTATGGTTTCTGAACTCCCAAAACAGTTTGTAATATTTTTTATATTTATGTGATTGCATTGGGTTTTGTATTTTGTTTTCAGTCCCAACTGAACTGTTTATTTTGCTTGTTTGAATTAGCTTTTGTTTTGTTATTAATTGTTTTATAGTTAATGTAATAAGTGCAGATTTTAGTTCTTTGATTGCTCATGTGTTTTGCTGTATATTTTGTCTTTATTTGTGTGTTATTAATTGCGTGATCTGTTTCCTGACCTGTTTTGCTGTGTGTTTTAGGCAAGTGATTGTTTTACTGTTAAATGTGTTTGCACTATTTCTATATGTATGTTGCTTTTCTTCTTGCTGTTGCGTTTCTGCTGTTTTGTCGTAGAATTTATAAGTGTTATGTTTGTAAATAGTGTTTTTGATGTACTGCTACCAAATATCTCTTTTATGTTCTGAGGTTTGTTTTTTGTATTTATTTATTTAGTTGTTGTAATTCTGGGTATGTTTGGGTATTGTGGTTTTGTGTGAGTTGTAAATTGTTTTATGGTAGTGGTTTGTTTTTTGTTTGTCAATTCGTCCTTTGGGTATTTTAAGTTGTCTGCTTGAACGAAAAGTTTTCTGAAAGATTTGTTTGCTTGATGTATGTTAGTTATGGCTAGTAGTCTGTAGATGTTGTTTTCTATGTTTGTGACAATATGTGAGTTTGCTTTTTTGTATTTGATAAATATTGTTTGTGTGTAATGTTGTTAAAACGCTTATGTTTATTGCTGTGAGAATTAGTAGATTGTTTGAACTAAGTGCATGTTGTGTTTGCCAATGTATATTGTTTATGTTTGTGGTGTCTGGTGATGGTTTTGTTGATTGAATTATGGGTTATTTTACTTTGCGTGTTAGAGGTTTAGGTTTAATCATAAAAAGATGCAAAAACTTTGCTTGCAGAAAGCAATAATTTAAAAACCACCTCATAGTTCCTAATTTCAGCATAAAATTGCGTTCATAATTAGTAAAGATGTAGCTATAATAAATTTGAAGGTATTATGCATAAAAGGTAATTAAAAACTATCTAAAGTTTTGAGGTTTTGATCATGAAATATATCAAAAGACGAGCAAGAGCGGGTTTTTTTTAAGAAAATCGCTACAAATTTCTAAATTAAATGTCAAATGTCTATATTAAATCGCTAATATTTTAAGCTAAATGTCAAAAACTGTTAAAATAGTTTGGTATTTTTTTATTTTTCAAAAAATCTTAAGACGTATTGTAGTTTTACCCAAAAATAGATACAATTCTGAACGCTTGTTAAATTAGCATTAGGTTGACGTATTTGTTTCTAGTTTATAAACATTATTGGGTAAAAAATTTAGATAATTTCATTTTAAGTCAAATTTCTATTTTTATTTCCTTAACTAAAACCGGGTTTTAACCCATCGCATTTTCCTCGGTTACCATAGTGAAACCTTTGTGCCACCATGGTGAAATCTTCGTCCTACCATGGTGAAACTTTTGTCCCACAGCGAGAGTATCTTCGTGTGATTATTTTGTAAACTTCACGCTGGTAAATTTTGCATATTACCTAGAGCGTACCTAGGTGGTTAATAATACACTGTTTGCATAAATAAAATTTTTATATTGCTGTCCTACAGCTTTAATCATTTCAAGTTGCTTGCTTTAATTTTATTTGGCACAAATAAGTGAACATTACAAAATGATTAAAAATGTAAAGTAGCAATAAGCAGATTTTATTTACGCATAGGTTTGTTGGTTGGTTGGTGGTTGGTTTTTTTTTTTTTTGGTTTGTTGTTTTTTTTGTGTGTGTGGGTGGGGTTTTTTTTTTTTGTGTGGTCTTCGGGGTTTCTCATTTTCTTTAAGTTATTGACTACTTTTAAATGTTTTAAGAAAACTGCGTAGTGGATTTTAAAAAATTGGAATAATTCTTTATTGGAGCTGGTTATCATGAATTTTTTTGGTTTCAAATCCCAGAAATTTTTCTAATATAAGTGAAAAATAAAAATTTAAAAACCAGTAAACATTTTCTCAAATATTATTTAATAACCGTAAAAAATTATAACATACCTCATAAACCCATTTATTTGAATCAGTAAAGTTAAAAGTGACTTCATACTCAGGATCAGTGTCTTTTAATATTAAGCGTTAAAAACTCCTCTAATGGAACAAGTGTGACCCAATGAAGAAGCCAAAGACTGCTGGTGTTAAATGAATTAAAATTGAAAAACCCATTTAGTGGATTTTTATGGAGATAGAGAAAAAGCACTCAAGAAAAAAATGTATCAGCAGAAAATAGGCCACACCAGTGTGAAAAAATTACGCCCGCCAATGGAAAACTATGGGACACGGAAAAATAAAAGAAGCACTTAAGAATAAAATGCAGCCACAAAAAACGATCCCACAAAAATAAAAATCCTAAAAACTATAAAAAAACACACCTGCCTCTGAAAGGAGGGTCTTACTAGGTAATTAGATTTTTTATTACGTAAGCAAAGGGTTGTCAACTTTAGGGAGCAAACGCCTTTTTCCTGTAAGAACGGATCTTGAAACTTTTGTGCTAGGAAACATGTGTAATCAGCAACACCAAAACTTACCTTGGAGTCAGATAGGTGACAGGTTGAAAGCAACTTAAACTGCTCAAAATGCAGGTAAGAGGCAGGTGGTACCGTCTCTTATGTTAAACCTTGTTGGGAGGCAGGTCAAAAGCAGGTAAATTAAGCACGGAAGCATGCAGAAGGCAGGTAAAACTCCGTTTCCTGCAATTATTTATGAACAAATAAAAATTATCCTTGAAAAATGCTCTAAGAATAAAGCAGGAAAAAGGGGCGATTTTTGCCCAGGCGTATGTTTAGACAGAAAAATGTGGACTAGTCTGAGATGGAAATTATGTGGACGATAGAAAGTTTGCATTTGGTTTGGCCAGCTGCTCACTAAATAAAAATTTCTACCATATGATAAAGATTTGTTTATACATTGATCTAATCACACAGCACTGTTGCATTTTTTTTTAGTTTGATGAAATGTCAATTGATAAAATCACACTCACAGCAATCTATGACAAGCGCGAAATCGCCATTTTTTCAAACTTATAGTTGTTTCTTACACATAAAAATATAACCTTCAAATTGAGAAAGTGGCGATTTCGCGCTTGTCAAAGATTGTTGTGAGTATGATTTTTTCAATTGACATTTCATCAAACTAAAAAAAATGCAGCAGTGCTGTGTGATTAGATCAATGTATAAAAAAATTATTATCATATGGTAGAAATTTTTATTTAGTGAGCAGCTGGCCAAACCAAATGCAAACTTTCTATAGTCCACATAATCTCCATCTCAGACTAGTCCACATCTTTTCTGTCTAAACATACGCCCGTGGAAAAATCGCCCCTTTTTCCTGCTCTATTCTTAGAGCATTTTTCAGGGCTAGTCTACCACTTTTTTTGAATTAAATTAAATTAAAAAATAGCCTAATAAACTATAGCTTTAAGTGCACAATTACATATGTTTATAATCATTCCGGTGCCGAGTTATATTTTTTTAAATAAAAAATAATAATAAGAAGAAGATAAATTTAAATTACAAAATTTACCCACGTTGTTTAATTATAGTAAGTGCGGTGCAGTTGCGCTCCAGGCAACGTTTATCTACGTTCTCTAAATAAAGTTGGCGCGATGCCGTGCGCCAATGATTGCAATTATAGCTTTTAAAGTAAAAATAATGATAATAATAAGAAGATGATGAACATGAATTACAAAATTTACTCACATTCTCTAAGTATAGTTGGCGCGGTGCCGTGGGTTAAATTGCAGTGTGGCACCCCGCACCACCGATAATTACCGGCGCGTGGCGCTCCCGCGCCACCAACGCTTATTATTATTTTTTATTAATAAAACTTTGAATTAATGTCTTTGTCATCAGTAATGCAAGAATTAAAAAAAGTACTCTGTTGTTTTTGCCGTTTTCCGCGTGGTTGAAGCAGATGGCGCTGGGAACTGGTGCCGTTTCTGCCACCAATTAAAACCGGTCTGCTATTTTTGTGCGGTTTCTATGAGGGGATGTTGGTTGCCTGCTCTGTACAATCCTTATTGTTGCCAAAAGGCTGTTATTGTGCGGTTGGGAGTTTTTATTTGTCTATTCTTCAATTTCTTTATTTTGATCAATAAATCGATAACAAGCACCTAAATGAAAAAACTGCTTCCTAAGAAAGTTGCGTAATTCCTTCTTCTTTCTAATGAGCCCATGTTTTTTTTTTTGATCAATCAGTAACGAATGAGGAATATCGCTTTTAAGGATGGAGGGTTGGAATAATAATAATAAGAAGAAGAAGAAGAAGAAAAAGAAGAAGAAGAAGAAGGTTCAGAATTTCAAAATTTACCCACGTTCTCTAATAATGGTTGCATAATAATAATAATGGCGCCACGGGGCTAAATCGCCTTGTGGCGCTCCCGCGCCACCCATGATCATAATTCAGATTTTCTTTAATCTTCGCCAGGAAATGGAATAGTAAATTTTTATTGATAAGGAAAAATTGATAATACAATTTTTAAATATTTACCAAAAGCGTTTAGCTAGATATTATGAAATATTTTTTTTTTGACAGTTAAACCAATATCTTTTTTTAAATTTAATTTTAATTTTAATTACAGAGTAATTAAAAATTCAATTTGCTTTACAATTTCCAATTTAGTCTTATGTATTATTTTTTCATTTGTTTATTTTACTTTTTAGTTCTGTCAAAAAATATATAATAAGAAAAATGTGACACTTAGAACAAACTACTTAAAAATAAATCCCATTTAAATGGGTCCCCATTTAAATGGGACCTGTTTTTAAGCGGTTTTTTTAAGTGTCTCATTTTTCTTTTATTATATAATTTTGGTTCTATTACATAAATATTGTAATTTTTTATTTGCTTAAGTGTTTTTAAAGGATGAATTTCTTTAATGTTTATACTCAGATACTTTTTTTATATCAAGATTTTTTTGTCTATAATTTTCTTCAAATTTTTACCAAACAAAACCCCATAGAAGGTGCGTTTTCTCATATTTTGTCACTTTTTGTCGCACATAAATTTTTAGGGGGTCTTTGTTGAATCAAATCAACTTGTATAGTACAACGGCTACTATAATACTTATGATTTTAATTAATAGTTAAAGGTATAGCAGATTTTTTGAACATAATACGCAAACATCTTATTTTGAAATAATGACATTTACATTTTTAAGAGAATTTTATTACTTTCAGTGGGATTTTTAAACTATTTTAAATTTTTAAATGGATTCTTTGGCTATATTTTTTATAATCAGAAATTTTTTTTATATGAGTTTTTTTAAATATTTTTTAAATTAAGATTAGTAGTAAAAAGTATTATCAAAAATCAGGCGCTGTTTTTATTATTTTTAATTTGGATTACTGTTTGGATTAGTCATAAAAATTATTATAAAATAAAATTGTGAAAAGATTTTTACCCAAAAACTTTTTTTTAATTTTACACTTTGAAGGCCTTTGGCTTTAGCTCATTTGAGAATTTTATATATCAAAACGTACCACAATACCATAATAACAGAGAACTTTTTAACGCATACCGCCTAACACATGAACGATGTTTTGATCACATTGCTGCAGATTTAAGCTAACGTTACCAGCTAAAAACGTCACAAAGACACTTTTCATTTTACCAGTTGAACAAATTTTAAAATCTAATATTTCTGTAAATTTTTAACTAAACCAGACAAAAAATTTTCTCAGCTTTTCATAATGTATCACTTTTTTATATTCAAAAGTAAATAAAATTATAAATATGTTCAGTTATTACAATATTTTGCTGTGTAAGATTCAAAACACGCTATTTCCATCATTTTATGCAATACAAATTTTTATATTTAACGATTACATGTTTTTTTTATTAAATTTCTATTTATGTTACATGAATATATTTTTTGGCGTTACTGTGTTAGACGTGGTATCAAAATCAAAATATCGCTAATTTCAAATCCTCAAATTACATCATAATAACATATAAAATAATACTAAAGAAAAAATATGTGACTTGATATATTTCTCAGACACATTGACTGTCCTAGCTGGGGCGCACCCTAATAACAGCACAATCTAGTTAGGGAAATAGAATGTTCTAATTAGGACATCGTTTCTGAATGTGTGGCTTTGAGTAGAGCGTGTAAGCTCTTATAAGGGTGCGCCTTAATAAGAGTGTGGTCTAAATTAGGTCATATGGTCTTAATTAGGGCGCGTTCTAGTAAGGGCCTTCAGATTCTTGGTAAAAGGTATTCATTCATCGATTTTCCCAAAACTAACAGTAAATGAAGTAGTTTTAAGTTTTTGATTATTATTTAGCCTAAGTTTAAACAGGATTAACACTTTTATCAGAGCACCTTAATTAGGGCAGTCAACGTGTCTGAGCAATATATAAAGTCATTTTTTTCTTTATTATTATGTTATGTATTTTTGATTTATATCTACATGGTAGGTAACTTATTTGTCCAGAAATTAATGTTTTTTTTATTTATTTTTATCTATTGAAATGCTCAAGTGAGCTAAGTATTTACATACTTTTTTATCAATTTAGAAGCAAAATTATTTAGATAAAAATAAACATTTATATATAAATAGAAGTAATGTCTGTGTGTCTGTATTCGTGTGTGTGTTCCCTATTTCCTTCTCAATCATCCAACAGATCAAGTGAATGAAGTATTATTGGCAAGCTTTTATTCCGGGGAATGCCGTAGGGGGTTGAAATTTTGAAATTTTGAAAAATTTTATGTGGACATCTTTAGGCTGAACAACGCATTTTTATTAAAGGGATTTTAGAGGTCAAAAAAATCTTTTACTTTGAATTTTCTCAAACTTATTGATAAGAGTTATTGGTTTTTACCCACTGACGTTAAAGTTTTTACCCAAGTGTTTTACCCAAGTCAGTCAGTCAGAATAGAATGATCAAATTGCCAGACTGAGAGCAAGGAATGCGGCTCTACAGCAGAAGTTGGCCGATTTGGTGAAAACGTTCGCCAGAATGCAGGAAAAACGAGCTCCTGGTGTCAATACCAAATTGATGGCTTCTGTTTGTGAAAGAGTATTGCAAGGTCTGCTTCCGATGATTGACAGTTATTTAAGCGCATGGAGGTGCGTAGAGAACATGAGACAATGCTGGTCGTATCTGGCCTTCTGGAGAGTGATTCCTATGAAAGGGAAAGAGAGAATGTGGCCGAGTTAATAAAGACTCTGGATAGTGGCGATTTAGGCGAGGTCACTCAGCAGAATCCAGTTGTTTTTTGTATTGGAAAAGCTAGTGACCGGTCCAGGCTCTTGAAAATAAGAGTTATTAATATGTACATCAAAAATAGAGCTGTACGTTCAGGATAACGACTCATGGGGGGTCACTAAATTTGACAGAGTTTATGTAAGGCCGTCGCTGAATGAAGAACAGCGGTTCTGTCAATAAGAGTTGCTTGGCAAACTTTGGGAGCTTAGAGAGCAGAACAAAAAGTTTTTACTTTGGTATTCTGCTGAGGGTGATCCCTTTTTGTTTGACATTACTCTCAAGACTCCACTAAAGGTTTCAAAATAGGATATTATGCGACCTGATTGTCATAAATTAAAATATATACCAAGTGTAAATATTTTGTGTATGAATGCAAGAAGCCTTGCTAACTCCCTAGATGAACTTGATGTTCTGATTTCAGGAGAAAGCCTTATTTATGGCGTCATTGATATTTGCCTTATTTGTGAAACGTGGCTCTCTGAAACAACTACAAATGCAATGATTATCAAAAATAGCGAATTTACTGTTTATCAAAGGGATCGACAGCAACGGCGAGGAGTCTGTGTAATTCTATTATTCGAAAATTTTTTAGAGTAGTTGAAGTTAAAATTGAGAAAAATTATGATGAAAAAAAAAGAACCAGTAGCGGTTGACATTTTTTTACAGAATTCATTTAAACCGAGACTTATTGGTATTTATAGAAAACCTAGTACTTGCAAGAAAAATATAATTTAATTTTTGAGCTAATTAGGAATTTAACAGAAAACTTTGTAGGAACCATTGTTTTAACTGGAGATTTCAATCTGGCAGGGGTAAATTGGTCTTCAGTTAAAATAATTTTAAACACACAAAATGAAAATAATTGGTTTGAGTTTTTTATTGAGCTAGGTATGTATCAGCTTGTTTCACAACCAACTCGTGAGAATAATTATCTGGATCTTTTGTTTACAAATGATAGAGAAATTTTTAATACTTTCTCTGTTGCGCCCAGTTTTTCATTATCAGACAATGACACTATTTTATCTGAAATTAATCTTAAAATATTTGACAGTCCTAAGAGTAGGATTTAAAATTATATACCTGATTTTTTAAAAGCAGATTATGATATGCTAAGTTTATACTTAATCACAATCAACTGGAAGATTTTATTTGAGGAGTGTGGCACAGTAGAAAATGCTTGGAAAAAATTCAAGGATATATTGTTGTTAGAAATTAATAGACATGTCCCTGGAAAAAAATTATTTACAAATAAGAAAAAAATTATACAATATCCAATACATATAAACAAACTACATGATCAAAAGAAAAACTTTCGCATAAGCGTAATATTGATGAAAAATTAAGATCTGAGTTCAAACAATTTGAAAGCCAATGATTTTTTAAAGTTTAACCTGCAACCCACCCGTGGTCATCATTTTAAATTGGCCGTTGAAAAAAATAGAATTAATGCAAGGAAATTTTCTTTTAGAAATAGGGTGGTTATACCTTGGAACATTCTACCTCCGTCTCAAGTAACTGTCAATTCTTTGGATGCATTCAAGAAAAGTTTTAAAACTGACTTAAATAAACGCTCTTTTTGAGCCTTTAGAGTCATATCAGATAACTATGTTTGTTGATATTTTGTTAAAATTGTAGTTTATGTTGGCGGCGATTAAGTCGCAGATTTTATGTTGTTGATAAAAAAAGAAAAGAAAAAAAAGAAAAATGAAATGATGAAGCAGTAGAATTAAATTATGCATAGACTACGCACAGTAAACTATTAGTACTGTTATCTAATCATTACAAAAAAGGGTAACAAGTCAATGTAAAGCCATAATATCATATTTTTTTTTGAAAAATTAATATTTTTATGCTGACATTTTTATGCTTGTAACGTTTTTTCAATAAAAAGAGGATGATATTTTTCCACGATCACAAAAAAGATAGGGATAAATCAAATATCATTAATGAAATATCATATCAAAACCTGCATTTGCAAAAATATCATAAAGGGGTTAAAATTTTGGAAATTTCGCATAGACATCCTTAGGATAGAGAACGCATTAGACAATAAGGGAGGGACCCTATAGACTTTGGAAGTAACAATTTTTTGTCTTTGAATTAGTTCAAACTTATTGGAAAGAGTAATTAGTCAATGGAAAACCAGAATATTGTGTTTTTTTGGTAAAATGAACGTGGGCATTTTTATACTGGACAACAAGTTTTACTAAATATAAAGGGCAACTTTCCCCAAACCATTAAACGGATTGGTCTACATGAAATATCATTGTAAAGCTTACAGTTTAAAGACAATCGTAATAGGATTACAATTAAAAAAAATAATATGGACACCTTTATAGTTAATAAGGTATTATCATTAAAGGGGGGCCCTATGGATATTTGATAATAAAAAAATTTTGTTTCTTAATTGCCTTAAACTTATTGCAAAGAGGTATTGTATTAGTCAATGGAAAGCCACAATATTATATTTTTGGAAAGATAAAAATGGACATTTTTATACTAGACCGAACATTTTCACTGAAAAAGGAAGAACTCTTCTCCAAAAAAAACAAACGAATTATGTTAAATGGGGGTATTATTGCAAAAAATACATTCTGGGGAATGACATTCAGAGGCTAAATATTTGGAAAAAAATAAACACGGAGATTTATAGACAACTTTGTTATGGAAAATAAGTTTTTTACTGCCAGAAGAGCTTAAAAAATACTGCTTTTGTGTTTTTAATTCTGGAAATTTAAAGTTTAAAGTCAAATTTCAAATTTAAACATTATTTCTTATAAAAACACACATCATTTTAAAACATGGACAACTACATGATGGACAATTAACAGTTGTTCAGGTGGTAAAAATTCCAAAATTTATAACAAATAAACAAAACAATAAAATAACAAATGAATTATTGGATTTTATTGGGCATTATAACTTATTATTTTCTTAAATAAAATAAATGAAATTCAAGAAAAAATTGTTTGTCAGTTGAATGGCTGACACGGACTACTTGTACTCTAAAAAACTATAAAATGTATTTCACAGTATTATGATAAAATTAATAAAAACATAAAAACACACATTATAAGCATAATAATACAGTCCCGGGCAGAAATAAAGGTAGTTTTCAGACGCGTTGGACATAAGCGTATGGACGCATAAGCGTTATGGCGACGAGGTCCATAAGAAAAAGAAAATAAGAAATATTTGTAAGTGGACTATAGAGGTGTTTTGGCTGGCTCGTTTGTTTATATAAGACATATCTTCTTTTTTTAATTTGCAACATAAATCTTATTTTTAACGTTAAACACTTTGTGTTCGAAGTTTTTTTTATGCTTTCCAAACAATGTTTTGAATTCTTCAGGTAGGGAAAACAGCAAGAGCCTTACAACGCATATGCGCGCGGGCGCGCGCATACGCGCTTGGAGGAAGCGGCCGGTGTCATAGAATAGATCTTCCCCCATTACAGATCTTCCCCCCCGGAAGATTTTTTCTGGTTCACGCCAGAACAGATCTTCCCCACTCAGAGAGGTGAAGATTTATTCTGGTGTTCACTTTGGAATAAATCTTCACCCTTGTTATAAGTCATGTAACAAATATTTGCATATTAAAAACAACATCCTTTTTTTTTGTTTTTGCGTCATTTCGTTTTTTTTTTCTTTTAATAAAAAAATTCATAAAAAATACTCGAGGTCTCAGATCAAAGAATTGGTAATAAACACAAAAAAAATAAATTTTATTCTAATCAAACATTTGAGATGTCCGAAATATTTTTTAAAAAAACCTGCCTTTTTTAAATTAACACCTTTTGAATGTTTTACTTAAAATTAGGATTTCGATCCTATAAAGCTAAAATGTGAACCCTAAGAAAACCTAAGCAGAAAACTTAAATTCAAAATATTAACCCTTAAAATATTAAGCAACATATTATGAAAAAAGTTAGAACTCATAGGAAAGTTTGGCGGCGCCAGAAAAAAATACATTCTGCATATCTTCGGAAAATATCACTTCCTGATTAAAGACAAAAACGCTTTTTTCCTAAGCCTAAGTAAAACCTAAAAATCAACCTAAACAACCAAAAAAATAACAACTTTAATAAAAATAGGGGAAGTTTTTAAGGTTAAAAATATTTTGTTTAATTAGAAACAATATAATTAAAGTAAAATTTGCTTAAGTATGCTCTCTAAATCTTCAGTATCAAAATTTTAATAAAAACAGCTATTTTATTAAAGCAAAATTCAATTTTTACGAAAAATTTTGCGCTGTAATGAAGAAAATTTGACGTCAAATTCACATAGAAGCTTCTTTCCATAACAGTAGCAAAAAAGTCTGCACAGCAGCGTAGAATTTATTTCTTTATTTTATATAGCGCAGAATTTTACAAAAAACGCGCCATTTTCGTATGATTGCTTTCCGAAAGATTTCGTAATTTTTTATAACTATGATAAAAAGAATATATATAACTTATTAATTTGGAGTTTAAAAATAATAAAAGTTATTCATGAAATAAAATATTGAAAAATTTTAAAAGCACCGAGTTTTGAAGTAAGTCCAATTGCCTTCTTTCTTGCCCAACGGTGGATATAAACCCAAATTTTAGGTGAAGATTTTAAGGGATTTTAAGAACTATAACCTTCAACTCCTCAAATCCTTCATGCATTATTCATATTGTATTTTGTTTGATGCCCAGAAAAAGCGAATTTAGTTGTCCCAGTATTTCAGCAACATTTTTTAAAAAATTTGGTTAAATTAAATTAAAAAAAATATATACTATTTTTAAAGTACTGTTGTAATATTGTAGTATTCACAAAGATTTTAGTTTAAATTGTGTTTTTTTTTAATTTAACAACTGATAATTTTAAAGCAAAACTAAATTTTTAAAGCCTGTTAGCTTTTTAAGCACATGTTTTTTTAATAATTTTGCAAATTATTGTATTGAAGAATTAGCTAAATGGCGCTAAATGTTATTAAACATTAAAAAATCTGTGAGGTTACCCACCTATGGTCTTAAAAAATTGTTTTTGAATTTTACTATAACACTAAAAATATGAAAACCTTAGGGTACACCGTTTTAGTTGTAAAATCGTATAAAAAATTCGATTTTTCAAAAAAATGAAGGTGATGGGTGCCTGCCCAAATCTCCTACTAACTCATGATCGAGTTCTTTTAAAAAATAACTCAAATTAGCTTAAAAACCACCAAAATACCTACCTCTGTGACGTGACATAATTGCAAAAATATATAATATACCGAAAAATGTGCAACTCCTATATAAAAAAGTGCGGAAACGTAGGCCATTATAATGAGCCTCTCCATTTAAATGACACTCTCCACTATAATGGCATAGTAGCCATTTTAATTCGGCGAGTTAAAATGGAGAGAAAGCTATTATAATAGCCATTTATTGACTTAATTTCACTTCATATATACTTAAAAGTCTAATACTGTCCGGGCCGCACGAGTTTCTGCGTGTTGGACAGTATTAAACCGACACGGGAAAACTCGTGTGGCCCGGACAGTATTAGACTTGTGAATATATATGAAGTGAAATTAAGTCAATAAATGGCTATTATCATAGCTTCCTCTCCATTTTAACTCGCCGAATTAAAATGGCTACTATGCCATTATAGTTGTGAGCGTCATTTAAATGGAGAGGCTCATTATAATGGCCTACGTTTCCGCACTTTTTTATATAGGAGTTGCACATTTTTCGGTATATTATATATTTTTGATAATTGTTTGGTTTTAAGATGCCAGTTTTAAGAAGTTCAGATTTGAAGTTATTTTAAAAACGCTTATGTTCCTTTTTTGCTCTAAACTTATGTATTATTTTGACTCATTGCTCAGAATTATTTAGCTTATTTAAAATGAATCGCATATTTTTAATTAGCGCAAAATTTATTTTCAGTACGGTGCAGACTGATTGCATATAGTGTGCAACACAGTCTGCGCATAATTTTCGCAAAAAATTTTGTGCTTTTCAAAAACACTCTGATTCGTTTTAAATCCGCAGAATAAGTCTGTGCAATGAGTATATTTTTTTATTTTTTTTGCAAAATAAGGTTAAGAGAGTGCTCTTATATATATTTGTATTTAATTGTTATTATATTATGTAAATTAATTAAGGATTTTAACAAATTTAGACAAAGTTATAAAAAAGATGTTAATAGAAAAGACCAATTAAAAATTGCAATTAAACCTGTTTAATGTTGAATTAATTGCTGAACATGAAGAAGATTTTTTTTGTTTTCGTATTGAATTTTAAACAAAAAAAAACTAAAAACTAATGGATACTCATAATCTGAAGATATGTGTGTTGAATGCATGGCAGATAAAGGCAAATTAGTATAATTTTTATTCCAGCGTTTCGAACTGATAAAACAGATCTTCGTCAGGGTCTAAACAAAATAACAATGAGATACAATAAATTGATAAAAACACGAAACTCTGCAGAATTAAATTTCAATAACGTGATTTGTCAGAAAATACAAAAAATAATAGGATCATAAAATTACTAAAATTATAAAACGCATTTTTTAAGTAAATGTGTGTAAACATTCGGAACAAGCTTAGACATTTCTACAGAATGGGAATTTAATAAATTAGGATTATTCTTGTTAGCTAATATAAAACACGCCTCTTTAAAACACAAACTATGAAAATTGTCATCAAAGGCTAAAAACTTAGAAAAACTAAAACTGTGGTTAGTATTCCTAGCATGTAATGAAACACCTGACAGACCAGCATCACTCGAGGAGCTATGTACAGCACGGGTATGTTCAGAAAAACGAGTTAAAAAATTACGTTGGGTCCTGCCTACATAAAAACAATTACAAACATCACAATTTAAAAGATAAACAACGTTATGACGGGCCAATTTCTCTGACTGAGGCGACTCATTTTGGTAAAACAAAACAGAGCGTATGGAAATAGGGGAACGGTAAAAGATATGAAAGCCAGCGCTATTAAGAATACGTTTTAAAGTATAAGAATTTTTACCAAAAAATGGAAGAATTATTGAAGGGAGATTGTTTTTTGAAGGTAGTGGTAAATTACAGCCTGATTTAAGACGCGAAAAATCGAAGAATTTGGCTACAAAATCTTTAGGATAACCGTGCTTATTAACAAAAATATCAAACAAAAAATTAAACTCCTCGTTAAGTAAAACGATGTTAGTACAGTACCGCAAAGCACGAAGTTTTAAAGTGTTAAAAGTGCCCGAAATGTATTGATTAGGTATAAAAGAAAACTTTGAAATATAACGATTAGAGTGAGTGGGCTTGCGGTAGACTTGAACTTGGATACTTTTGAGCGTTTAATTAAAATATCCAAAAACGGTAAAGCATTAGAAATTTCTAATTCAGAGGTAAAACGAATTTTCGTGGACTTAAGAAATTCATGAAACTCACATATAAAAGCATTTAACAATGTACTATGATTTAAATAAGGAACATTAAACTCAAATACGATAATCAACTACTTTTTTCAAAAACCAACAAAAGTAAAATTAAAGGAGCCCACACAAATATTAAGTCTATTCTTTCGTCTTTTTTATCTTCTTCTGTTATAATGAGTGTTCTTCCCAGTTTTGAGAGAAGCGTTTTACCGTGCCCTTATGGCCTGATAAAAGTGCATAAAGTAGACAATCCTGTAAGAGTAATAACTCCAATGTATGGTTCTATGTTTTATAACATTGCTAAAAAATTAGATTTGGTTTTAAAACCCTCCGTCCATGCTTTAGAATTTAGAATCTCATCTATTGCTTGTTTTATTTCTGAACTTAAAAATATTGTTATTAAACCGAATTGTTTTATGGTCAGTAATGATGCTGTTAGTTTATTTGATAATGTAGATACCAGTTTTGTTTTAAGTGAGTTACCACGTGTTTTAGCAGATTCCGACGTTTTTGGCGTGAAAATGTGCGTTTTTTTAATTCTGCCTACATAAAAACAATTACAAACATCACAATTTAAAAGATAAACAACGTTATGACGGGCCAATTTGTGATTGGGGCGACTCATTTGGAAAACAGAACAGAGCGAGAAAAGGGGAACGGAAAAAATAGAAAGCCAGCGCAAAAGAAAACGAAAAGAAAAAGAAAAAAACCAAAAAAAAGAAGAAAAAAGAAGGGAGATAGAAAAAAGAAGGAAGAGGAAAAAAACAGCAAGAAAAAAGACGCGAAAAAACGAAAAAAAAGACAACAAAAACAAAAAGAAAACCGAAAAAACAACAAAAAAACAAACAAAAAAAAAAACACCACGAAAAGAAAAACGAAGAAAGAACAGACAGCAGTGCACGCAAAGTTTTAAAGTGTTTAAAGTGCCCGAAATGTATTGATTAGGTATAAAAGAAAACTTTGAAATATAACGATTAGAGTGAGTGGGCTTGCGGTAGACTTGAACTTCAATTTTACTTTCAGAGCGTTTAATTAAACTGTCCAAAAACGGTAAAGCATTAGAAATTTCTAATTCAGAGGTAAAACGAATTTTCGTGGACTTAAGAAATTCATGAAACTCACATATAAAAGCATTTAACAATGTACTATGATTTAAATAAGGAACATTAAACTCAAATATGATAAAAATGTCGTCAATATATCTGTGGTAAAACAAAGGCTTAACAAAAGTTGAACACACATTTTTTTAAAAAGCGAGATTCTAGAATACCTAAGTATAAATCGCTAATTGATACAGAAATGGGATTACCCATAGGGACGCCGAAATTTTGACAGAGCAGTTGATTGTTATATTTTAAAAAACTGTTGCTTAAAACACGTTCAAATAATTGCACAATAGTATTAATTTTGGCAGAAAACGGCGCAATTTCGCGCCAAAAACGCTCGGAATCTGCTAAAACACGTGGTAACTCACTTAAAACAAAACTGGTATCTACATTATCAAATAAACTAACAGCATCATTACTGACCATAAAACAATTCAACATTAAACAGGTTTAATTGCAATTTTTAATTGGTCTTTTCTATTAACATCTTTTTTATACTTTTGTCTAAATTTGTTAAAATCCTTAATTAATTTACATAATATAATAACAATTAAATACAAATGTATATAAGAGCACTCTCTTAACCTTATTTGCAAATAAATAAAAAATATACTCATTGCACAGACTTACTCTACGGATTTAAAACGAATCAGAGTGTTTTTGAAAAGCGCAAAATTTTTTGCGAAAAATTATGCGCAGACTGTGTTGCACACTATATGCAATAAGTCTACACCGTACTGAAAATAAATTTTGCGCTAATTAAAAATATGCGATTCATTTTAAATAAGCTAAATAATTCTGAGCAATGAGTCAAAATAATACATAAGTTTAGAGCAAAAAAGGAACATAAGCGTTTTTAGAAATAACTTCAAATCTGAACTTCTTAAAACTGGCATCTTAAAACCAAACAATTAGCAAAAATATATAATATACCGAAAATTGTGCAACTCCTATATAAAAAAGTGCGGAAACGTAGGCCATTATAATGAGCCTCTCCATTTAAATGACACTCTCCACTATAATGGCATAGTAACCATTTTAATTCGGCAAGTTAAAATGGAGAGGAAGCCATTATAATAACCATTTATTGACTTAATTTTACTTCATATATACTCACAAGTCTAATACTGTCCGGGCCGTACGAGTTTTCTCGTGTTGGTTTAATAACGTCCAACACGCAGAAACTCGTGCGGCCCGGACCCCCTTGGGCTTATCAGTATATATGAAGTGAAGCCACGTGGATAAATGGCTATTATAATAGCTTCCTCATCATTTTAACTTGCCGAATTAAAATGGCTACTATAGTGCCATGCTTATCATGCGAAAGTCTCCGGGGAATGAAAAAGCTGGTATATAATGGCCTACTTTTCCATACTTTTTTATATGGGAGTTGCACATTTTTTTGATATATTATATATTTTTGCAATTATGTCACGTCACAGAGG
>JASAMX010001953.1:0-23035 GCA_030248175.1 Microlaimidae sp. YZB2_3 | reverse complement strand
TACTTCGTTCAGTTCATGCTGCTAACTTATAATTTGAAAAAGTTGCGATTACGCGCATGTCAAAGATAGCTGTGATTATTATTTTTTCAATTGACATTTAATCAAACTAAAAAAAAATGCAACAGTGCTGTGTGATTAGATCAATGTATAAACAAATCATTATCATATCGTAGAAATTTTTATTTAGTGAGCAGCTGGCAAAACCAAATGCAAATTTCCTATAGTCCACATAATGTCCATCTCAGACAAGTCTACATCTTTTCTCTCAAAACATAAGCCCTGGGAAAAAACGCCCCTTTTTTCCTGCTTTATTATTAGAGCATTTTTCAAGGCTAGTCTACCACTTTTTTTGAATTAAATTAAAAAATAGCCTAATAAACTATAGTTTTAGCTGCGCAATGACATATGTTTATAATCATTCCGTTGCCGAGATAAAATAAAAAATAATAAGAAGAAGAAGATGAATTTAAATTACAAAATTAACCCACGTTGTTTAATTATATATATTACTATAGTTAGTGCGGTACAGTTGCGCTCCAGACAAAGTTTACCTACGTTCTTTAAATATAGTTGGCGCGATGCCGTGCGCCAATGATTGCAATTATAATTTTTAAAGTAAAAATAATAATAATAATAATAAGAAAAAATAAATAAACATGAATAACAAAATTTAGTCACGTTCTCTAAGTATAGTTGGCGCGGTGCCGTGGGTTAAATTGCAGTTGGCACCCCGCACCACCGATGATTACCGACGCGTGGCGCTCCCGCGCCACCGACGCTTATTATTATTTTTTAATAAATAAAACTTTGAATTAATTTTGTCATCAGTAATGCAAGAATTAAAAAAAGTACTCTGTTGTTTTTGCCGTTTTCCGCGCGGTTGAAGCAGATGGCGCTGGGAACTGGTGCCGTTTCTGCCACCAATTAAAACCGGTCTGCTATTTTTGTGCGGTTTTTATGAGGGGATGTTGGTTGTCTGCTCTGTACAATCCTTATTGTTGCCAAAAGGCTGTTATTGTGCGGTTGGGAGTTTTTATTTGTCTATTTTTCAATTTTTTTATTTTGATCAATAAATCGATAACAAGGACCTAAATGAAAAAAGTGCTTCCTAAGAAAGTTGCGTAATTCCTTCTTCTTTCTAATGAGCCCATGTTTATTTTTGATCAATCAATAACAAATGAGGAATATCGTTTTTAAGAATGGAGCGTTGGAATAATAATAATAATAAGAAGAAGAAGAAGAAGTAGAAGAAGAAGAAGAAGGTTCTGAATTTCAAAATTTACCCACGTTCTCTAATTATGGTTGGCGCGGCGCCACGGGGCTAAATCGCACCGTGGCGCTCCCGCGCCACCCATGAAAATTTGACCAATCTTATATCGTTTGCAGGAGTTAGAACTTCTAGTCATAAATAGATGTCTAAAAAGCGGTAGTTTAAAGGTTGCTAAAACCTTAACTTATGTTTAAGCCAAAACTTAAACTCAAACTATTTTTTTATTTAAGACTTCGGGTTTTATTTTTTACTTTTCAAGCTTTAGAATTTTGCGCGATTTCAAGTTCCCTCCTCCTTAGGTACCAAAAACCCTTTACTCTTTATAACTAAAAGTGCTATTTAATAAGCTGTTCCCAATTACCAAAATAATCCATTTACAAAAGGAGATTTGACGCTTCTACCGCTGCTTGTAAACAATAAAGGGTAGTTCACTCAGGGGTGAAAATTGACAAGTGACAAGTGAAAACGCGTTCTACGTAAGTTCGCACCGTTACAATGTCACTTATAGCGGTGCGGTGCAAACGTGTTCTCCGGTGTGAACAAGGTCTAAAGTTCTTAAACAATACTTACCAAATGAGCTTTAATAACGGCATAGGGATTGGGACAGCAATCGTATTGAATTTCGTGACGAACAACGTCGAAACTGACGATTTCCCATTCTTCATTGTTCACGTAGCTTTCTCTTCGAACCGACTTACACGCGGTATTTTGTGTAAACCTCGCGCTGATTCCTTATTTTAAATTGGCACGTTTTAAACGAACAGGGGATTGATATTTTTCGAATACTCAACGACAACATCACCATCAAAATGTATTTTTTAATTGTTTAAAATTGTTTGTCTGGAAAAAGCAGGATAGAAAAGATCGATGTTACTCGCCACTAACTGCAATACAAACTAGTAATATGACAATATAACAAACAATTAATGTTATCAATGTGTAGCGTGTCTAATTTGGGGATCGATGCAAGTGCCTTCAGTATGCAAGACGTACGTTCTACCACTGAGCCACAACCTCGACCTTATAATTAATATATTAATATAAATATAATAAGGTTAGAGATAATAAGGTTCTTCACATTAAACAAAATTTAATCCTATGGTACGAATAAAATCGCAAAAATTTCAAATATTTTAAATTATTTTTGTTATATTTTAAATTAATTTTTGAAAATACTAACTGTTATACACGTTTTTTTATATTTTTACGATTTAATAAGAAATTACGATTTATGAAACAAAAATGGGGGTTTGCTAAAATATTTTTGTCTTTATTTCCTTTAAAATTGTGGAGTTTACTTTTAAAACTTTTTATAATTATTCATAATTTTGCATAATTAATTTTTGTGTTTATTTTAATTTGTGGAGTCGTGGTCCAGTGACAGAACGCTCGTCTGGCCCTTAGTACTGAAGCTCACAAGATCGAGTCTCGGCGGGGACACGAAAATGTTGATATCTTATTGATATTGTTGCTATGCGTAGTATTTGATTTAATGCTATTAATGCTGCTTGATTGGCTCTGTATATCCGTCTTTAGGAAAAATAAATGAACTTTTTTTACTTAAAAATTCACACATGCAAGTAAGGAAAACACAATTATATGCTACTGTGTCTCGTTTTAAATTTCAAACAGCACCCTTTGCACTAAAGAATAAGTCGCAGTCACGTGTATTTTACTATGACTGTGGCTTATTTTGCTGTAGTAACGACGATTTTAGGTGCATACAATATTCTAGTGCACTTTTTACTTGTTTGCCTGCAGTGCTTAGTTGTTCCTGTTTTTAAACGAGTTATACAAATAAGGTAAATCGATAATAAGACTTTTGCTGTCTTCTGTAAATTATAGGTTTAGAAACTAAAAAGCAAATTTTATATTGTTGTTAAATATGTTCAAAACAAAGCCAAACATGCCGTGGTTATAATGACAAAATTAGTCAATCTCGTTATGACTGTGACTCTTTATATTTTTAATAAAAACAAATACTATAAACGTTAAAAGTTCGAGTCACGTTAATTTTATACTTATTGTGAGTCTTTATGTCTAAGTGAAGAGGATGTGGAGACAAACGCGCAAAGTTTAAACATCACCTCGGTTGAGGATATGTAATTTATAGCCATAATGTCATAAGTCCAAGATGCAAATGTTAACGTACAATTTTGCTGATCATATGGGAACATTCTAAAATATTTCTTTATATTAGCATAGCATTAAAAATACATATGATAAAACAAAAAAATGTGCAATTCTTGTATAAAAAACGACGCCGACGTATGCTATTTTAATGGCGCGCTTTTGAAATACTATATTAGAATTATTTATGTTCCTACCCCCAATATCATGCTCCGGAGCTCCGGCCATTTAAACCGAAAGGAGCTTCGGAGCTTCGTAGCTTCGGGGGTTGCTTCAAAGCTCCTAAAAGCGAAGTTAAGCTAAATGATGTAAAATTAGCTCATCTATATTTTGGTGTATAGAAATGGTCTTGAGAGGCTTAAAGCTGGTTCATACTTATGACAAAACGTCCTTTGGACAAAGTCCAAAAGAAAAAAGTCCTTTGAACTTTGTCCAAAGGACAAACACAGCCTCAAAACGTCCTTTGCACTTTGTCCTTTGGATTTTGTCCAAAGGAGAAAGTCCAAACAACAACGTGTTCATATATTTCGTCCTTTGGACTTTTTCGTTTGAATTTTGTCCTTTGGATTTTGTCCAAAAGACAAATTTCAAGTAGAGTTCATACTTTGTCCAAAGGAAAAAGTCCAAAGAACGTTTTGGTTTTTCTAAAATTGACCTTTGGACAAAGTCCAAAGGACGTTTTGTCATAAGTATGAACCAGCCTTTAGATTTTTAACGGCTTATTCTTAAGAAAAACCACAATATTTAATAACATGTTTAATAATTATTCATCAATTATTGTTTTATTTAGAACTTTGTCTGTGGAATTTAATACTATGGAGTAACTTGACAGGCTTAGATTTCCGCATAATTGTTTTTTTGGTCTATAAAGATGTTTAATTGCGAACTAGTTTTAGAACACTACTTATTTTGAACTCAACTATAATTAGGCAATAAACTAACCATTTAGTGCACCATTTAACTAACCATTAATGCAAACGTTTGTATTAATTTTTAATAAAATACAAGTTGATTTATATTAACGGAAAAAACGCCATAGGCGCGATCTTAGTTATTTGCTATAGACCGTTCAAGTAGCCCACAAGACCACTAGGACTTGCTATAGTTATGACGATAACATATAATTTTGTAACTCATATGCTTAATGTTCATACTGGAACTAAGGGTTTGCCCAGGGTAAATAAACTTTATACATATAATATTTTAAGTCGTATACTTGATGTTCATACTGCAACTAAGTGTGTATATGGCAGGATACATGAACTTTACTCGAGATGCTGTAGGATGATCGCTTTTGTTCACAGATGCGATGACATTAATTAATCTTTCTTCTATTTTCAAACTATAAAACTAAGTAGTAAAAATATATTGTGCATACATATGCACAATACGATAATCATCAATAGACTAGTTCTGAATAAGCGTCTTTTACTGTACGAGAGAGGGTACAAAAAGAAAAAAATCAAATTTGAAAAAAATCTTAGCTTTTTAGTTTCTTAAGTTTAAACCTATAGTTAATTAAAATTGACACATGATGATATGTTTCACTATGTTGAAGTACTTTAATATATCAGTTTATGCTAAATAAGGTTTGGTTTTTTAATTAAATGTTAGAATAGCTAGAAATCATCACTAAAGTTGAAATTTGTGTTTTGAAACTAATTTTAAACTTACATAGGCTTTTTTACTGTTTTGGTTGTAAAACTATTTAAAATTTAAAAATTAATTGTAAAAAGTCCATTCAAAACTTTTAAATTAAGCATTTTCTGTAAATGAAACATTAAAAAACTGGAAATCAAGTGCACCAGCAGCGCCGTACCTACGAAGCGGCAAAAAACTAAAAATCCCCAAAAACTGCTTTTGCTTTTGTAATATTAAAAAGTATTTAAGAAATTTTGAAGAAAAGGGCTCGAGATTTCGAACCAATAAATATTTGAAATATTTTAAACCGTAAAATGTACTAGTCGCTCTTTCTCAATTTCCCCCTACATATGATTGGCGCTAGTAGTTATTGTACCCTCTTCCTATACTAAAAAACCCATATTCAGAACTAGTCTATGAAAAAAAATTGTTATAATTAGATATAAAGAATGCATCAAATAAAATAATCCTATTATTAAAAACACAAAAAGGAAGTTTTAGTGGAAATCGCCATAAACTTGTTGTTCTTTTTTATAAGCAGTATTCTTCTCCCCTTAAAAAAACCGCTAATCTAACCATCAAAGACAGAATCACATAGAAAAGTAATATTAAAAGCTTCAAACTAGATTTTTAACTATTTTAAGTTAGAAAATTAAGTTTAATAATAATATAATATAATATAACATAATATAATATAATATAAAATAATATAATATAATATAATAATATAAAATATAAAATATTATAATATAATATAATATAATTTTTTTTTTTTTTTTTTTTTTTTTTTTTTTTTTTTTTTTTTTTTTTTTTTTTTTTTTTTTTTTTTTTTTTTTTTTTTTTTTTTTTTTTTTTTTTTTTTTTTTTTTTTTTTTTTTTTTTTTTTTTTTTTTTTTTTTTTTTTTTTTTTTTTTTTTTTTTTTTTTTTTTTTTTTTTTTTTTTTTTTTTTTTATAATATTTATATTTTTTTTTTTTTTTATTTTTTTTTTTTTTTTTTTTTTTTTATATTTTATATTTTTTTTTTTTTTTTTTTTTTTAATTTAATTTTTAAATTTTTTTTATTTTTTTTTTTTTTTTTTTTTTTTTTTTTTTTTTTTTTTTTTTTTTTTTTTTTTTTTTTTTTTTTTTTTTTTTTTTTTTTTTTTTTTTTTTTTTTTTTTTTTTTTTTTTTTTTTTTTTTTTTTTTTTAATATAATATAATATATAATAAAATAATATAATATAATATAATATAATATAATATTATATATATAATATAATTATTATTATTATTATATATATATATTATTATTATTATTATTATAATATAATATAATATAATATATATAAAAAAATAAAATAAAATATAATATAATATAATATAACATATATATTATATTATTATTTTTTATTTTATTTTTTAATATTTTTTTTTAATATTATAATATTATATAAAAAAAAAAAAAAAAAAAAAAAAAAAAAAAAAAAAAAAAAAAAAAAAAAAAAAAAAAAAAAAAAAAATAAATATAATATAATATAATATTTTTTTTTTTTTATATAATATAATATAATATAATATAATATAACATAATATAATAACTCTACTTGTTGTATAGTTGAGTGTCGGGTAGCCACACTTGATCATACGGCAGTACTGTATAACGAATGCCGCCATAATCGATCGGATCCCAGAGCAAAAAATCGTCGTACCATTCCTTAAAACTTTACAAAACTTAATTTAAAACATTAAAAATAAACAAAGTAAAAATCTTAAATCACAAAATCACAGGAAAAATTGATGATAATTGATAATGCGATTTTATATTTGAGCGGTAGTTCTTGCATATGATAAAAATAGAGACATTTTAATTTATAAGACCACATTGTATATTAACAAATCAAAACTTATTGACAGATTAAGTGAAATTGAGATTTGCTAAAAAAATGCATCAAGAGTTAGGGAGAGTTCGCACTTGATTCCAGGTCCCAAATCCTAAATGTTAACGAAATTTCCGATTTTTCCAAAATACCAGAAACATACAAAAGGATAAAAACTTACCCGTTTCCTGACTGCCTTTTTACCGGTTACAACCGTGAAACCTTTGTATTATTGCCGTAAAACCTTCAGTGATACCTTTGTCTAACCATTGTGGTGGGTAAAATTTACTGCGGTGAACTCTGCAAATCACCCAGGTGGTGCGTAATATATTTGCGTAATTAATGCACAGTAAGTGAACGTATTGAAACGGTATCAATATTTTTTACGTATATAACATTAAATTTTGACCTAAAACGTTTTAACTCTGCTATTTTATTTTTTAAAAAAATTAATTTTTTAATAATTTTTTTAAAACATTTTAAAATCACCAAATTTAGAGTTACTACAGAAATCCAAGTTGGTCAAATTGAGCTAAAAATGGTTTCTTTGCTCCGCAAAACATCTAAAATACATGATATTATATGAGTTTAAACAAAATTGGAGACTATCGATGTGACAGCTTGGATGAATGGTTTAAATATGTTTCACTTCTTCCAGAAAGTCAGTCTTTTATGGATCAGATTAGTTAGATAACACAGCGCTTAGTTCTTATGTGTTTTGTGGACCGGCTTTTGACTTCAAAAAATAAATTCAAATAAATTAAAAACTTCAAAAATACTCCAGGCATATTGCGGGGATGCAATGACTGATCCACAAACGTGTGGTTGAGTGCGTATAAGAATAAGGGTTATGTAGGACCGTTTGAAAAAAATAATAACAATAAGAAGAAGGTATACGACTTACGTGCGACCTAGATGCTACGTGGAGCTTACTGCGGTGAAGTTTACGCACCACAATAGTTAGACGAAAATACGATCACCGTCAAACGAAGGTTTTAGCGCAGTCGTAAAAAGGTTTAACCGTGGTAACCAAGGGAAAGGCGATCACATGATTGGGTTAACACGGATTGGACTTATCTTGATACGATAAAATATAAAGCGTTTAAGTTCGCACATTTTAATGTTTACTTTGGGAAAGTTTTCTTAAATACTTAAAACTTTTATTTTTGTTTTGTATGATTTTAAAATATTGTTTTAGCAATGTTATTTAAAAAAAACTAAGCTTTTTGGCGCCAGCAAAAAAAAGTAAAATTAAATATCAAAAATTTTGACCATTGTGCTGCTCGTAGTTATGACGCCTTTAGTTGACCAACCGCTCGTTTTTGTTTCTTACGACCCACGCAATATCATAATGTTATATTGAAAAATTAAACTATTATTTCTTCACGTGCTCATAGCAAACTTTCTAGAATGTATGCTATCATAGCTGTAAACATGCTGTTTTATTGTTTTCAATAGTGCGGATTTTAAATTTAATATAAAATTTGAAATTTGGCTCTTGACACTTTGTACGAAGTATGAACAGGTGTAAAAATTTAATTTAAACTTTGCTTTTGAAGTTTTTTCTATGAGCTTTGTCCTTCGGACATTTTGGACAAAGTATAAACCAGGTCATATTAACTGTGACACAACCCGTTCCCGTAATTGCCTTTTTTCGGTTCCAAACCGTAAAAGCTTCGTATGACCTAGGTCGTACTTAGGTTATGCATAGTTTTGTGCGTGTTTAATGCTCAGTGAGCGAGCAAATTGAAATGGTTAAAACTGTATGGCAGCACAAAACCTTTGAAGAATAGATTAATCAAATAGAAAAGAACAAAGAAAAAACGGCTTTTTAAATGATTAAATCCGGATTCTTAAATTAGTGCACGAGAACTAGCAAAAAAGTTAAAGATTTTCCTATTATAATCACCCACGTGTTCATTTTTTTGGAAAATTTTGGTGATTTAGTGATTAATTGATTTTGGTGATTTGTAAAATTTAATGTTAGAAGAACTTTCTTCTGGGCATATATATCTATTTTAATACTATTAACAAAAATATATAATAAAGGAAAAATGAGACACTTAGAACAAACTGCTTGTAAAAAACGGTCCCATTTAAATGGGACCTCGTCCCATTTAAACGGGCCTTTGGATTTTGGTCCCATTTATATGGTATCCCATTTAAATAAGTCCCATTTAAATGGGATCCCATTCCCATTTAAATGTGATCCCATTTAATTAGGTCCCATTTAAATAGGTCCCATTTAAATGGGACTTATTTAAATGGGATATCATTTAAATGGGATCCCATTTAAATGGGATCCCATTTAAATGGGACCTATTTAAATGGGATCCCATTTAAATGCGACCAAAATCGAAAAGTCCCATTTAAATGGGACCAGGTCCCATTTAATCGGGACCTTTTTTTACAAGCAGTTTGTTCTAAGTGTCTCATTTTTCCTTTATTATATATTTTTGCTATTAATTCTGTTACAAAAAATACCGACCATACATTGTATACTTACAAAGAAAAAAAAAGTAATTAACGAAAAAATGCCTGCGTTCGATCACAATTATAAAACAGCACCCAGCTATAATAATAATTATGATAAATTATGAAGATGAAAAATTACCTGGGTCATCCACATGTAAAGAACAATGTTTTGATTGGCCTCATTCTGAAATAAAACATAAAAATAAAATAAAACACGTTTCACGATAACTTTGTTAGCATCATTTATTTAACAACAAAGCAACTTAAACGCTTAAGAAAAATAAAAACTAAATATTAAATACCTTATTTTAACAATTATTTATCAAACTAATTAATTTGGTAGAAATTTGGTCTTTTTATGTCACTATACTAATTTAGAAGGTCAGCCAGATATAATTCATCCATGTTAACATTTGAATTTTAAAAAAAGCTAGTTAATATCTACAAACTTATGTAACAAATTTAGCTTTAAATAATAAAAATTCCACTATCATTTTGTATTTTTTAGGAAAACTGAATAAAAACAAAAACTTTTGTTAACAAAATCTGTAGTTTTTGAACTAAATCACGTAAGTTTTAAATACAGAACTGTATGTAATTAACTATTTTATCCTGAATTATTAATTTATCACTCCCCCTTTACCCAAGATAAAATTAAATTTTGAGGTAACCTCTAACGCTCACTAACGTTTTCCTTTTTTGTACTGAAGAAGAAAGTTTAAACTTGACCTCTTTTCCTCTCTGGGGTCAATTTAAAGCCCTCTCTCCGTGCGTATATCTTTTAGACTCCGGGTTAAATTTTAGCCCCCACGCTAAAATTAATTACAGAAAACAAAATTTTTTATTACCAAGATTTATTAAGAGGTTAAAGAAAATGCGGAATTAATTTTTTTCATAATATTTAAAATTCAGCACCTACCCTCCAATATCATGCTCCGCAGCTTTGTAACTCCGTTCATGAAACTGGAGCCTTTTAAATAAGCAATTCAAGCTTAGTTAAACTTGAAATAGGTTCTAATAAATTTTAACTACATTTTAGGTCCATTTTTATTATTTTGCATAGAAATAGTTTGCAAATTTTTTTTAAAGATAGGCTATGCCATTACTTTTTATTTATTTAATTTTTTTTTACAAAATACGGCGTATTGTTACGCAGTTTCGGACCTAGAGGGTCGGATCGCATGGGACCTTTGGAGCTTGGGACTTTGGGGAACATTACTATGTAACTATGAAATTATTTTATATTATAATACTTATTTATTATATAAAATAAAATCTACCACATCAATTATCTGGTACAAGTTGAGTGTGAGAGTGATGTTGATTGGTGCGGTGACATCTCGGCAAGGACGCACATTCCTACTGTAGCGCTCTTCATTTAGAAGAGTTCTTATCAACCTTATTGCGTGATGTTTGAACTCCTAAAAAAATTTTGTAAAAATAATGTGATGGTAGTGTGTATAGGTGTAAACGTCCTTTATAAAAAACAAACAAATGTTTTTTGTTTAAGTAAAATTTTTTTCTCGTCACTACCGAAAATTAGTACTAGAAATGAAAACAAAACTTGCAATAAAAATAACAAAATCGATATATAAAAACTCAAATATAATATTTAAACTTAAAAAAACTTAAAAATAACTTAAGGTATAAACTGCACCTGAGAGAAAAAATGAATTTAAAAGTTATTAAATTTTAATTCTTTTACCATCGCATTGGACAAAAATAAATATAGGATGACTTTCAACCAATGAGCGTTGAGAAACAAAAACCAGTGAACATAACGACCGACCCTTTTTAACTCTTCCCACTTTGATTCCCACTGAGAAAAACATACTGTACATACGAATAATACCCGCTCTTTGAGGGTCCTTAAAATTAGAATGTGACCAGGCCCACACCCGGCCCGTCAAAACAATTTTACAATTTTTATCGATTGATTCTGACTAAACCATCAATAGTTACTTTTTTTCCCGAGGGTTTCGGCTGTTTGTTTGTTCTTTCGACATTCTTTACATTGACCCAAGCGTCTTGACCCACTTCCCTCACCATCACTGTAAATTTCAAATTTTCGTCCGTCACAGATGCGTCCATGGGCGACACAGTCTGCGACTGCACCTTAAACCATATTTTGTATAAATATATATACAGTTTTGTGTATTATAATTTATATTTTTTATAAATATACCCTCTAAAACTTTGTAATTTTTTGAACCGAGACAATTAAAATTATTGTAATCTAAACAAATAATTGTTACTTTTTAACCAATTACTTTACAAATTATTTTCTCGGTTCAAAATTCCAAAAACAGGCTTTTGGACATCTATTAAGTAAATTTAGAAAGTTATTATACTTGCGTACTTCAAAAAGTGTAAATTAGCTTGAATCGGTAAAATTAGTAAAATACTCATGTTTGTTTTTTCTTTAAAAACTGCAAAAAGTTTCAAAAAACTTTAACTAAACCTTCTTTGGATTTTTGAACTAAGAGTATTAGAAGTCGAAAGAATTCGCTAAGGTTTATGCCTGTATATAAGCCTAAGCCTAAATATAAGTAGTGTTTACTAATTTTTTATCTATAAGTCAAAGTTTAAATGTTTGCTAATTTAAATTTCCCGTGATCTCCAATACAAATGTAGTTCTATAAATTCAATGTTTCAAAGACTCTTAAGATCACGTTTTCCTGAAGTAAAAGTTATAGAACTAAAGTTTTTCAAAAATAATTGAAACTAAAAAAGCTTTCAGGTGAGAAAATCTTGTTAACGTATGATTTGTGCCAAAAATTATTAGTGATGGTGAGGGAAGTGGGTCAAGACGCTTGGGTCAATGTAAAGAATGTCGAAAGAACAAACAAACAGCCGAAACCCTCGGGAAAAAAAGTAACTATTGATGGTTTAGTCAGAATCAATCGATAAAAATTGTAAAATTGTTTTGACGGGCCGGGTGTGGGCCTGGTCACATTCTAATTTTAAGGACCCTCAAAGAGCGGGTATTATTCGTATGTACAGTATGTTTTTCTCAGTGGGAATCAAAGTGGGAAGAGTTAAAAAGGGTCGGTCGTTATGTTCACTGGTTTTTGTTTCTCAACGCTCATTGGTTGAAAGTCATCCTATATTTATTTTTGTCCAATGCGATGGTAAAAGAATTAAAATTTAATAACTTTTAAATTCATTTTTTCTCTCAGGTGCAGTTTATACCTTAAGTTATTTTTAAGTTTTTTTAAGTTTAAATATTATATTTGAGTTTTTATATATCGATTTTGTTATTTTTATTGCAAGTTTTGTTTTCATTTTCTGAGTACTAATTTTCAGTAGTGACGAGAAAAAAATTTTACTTAAACAAAAAACATTTGTTTGTTTTTTATAAAGGACGTTTACACCTCTACACACTACCATCACATTATTTTTACAAAATTTTTTTAGGAGTTCAAACATCACGCAATAAGGTCGATAAGAACTCTTCTAATGAAGAGCGCTACAGTAGGAATGTGCGTCCGTGCCGAGATGTCCACCGCACCAATCAACACACCCACACTCAACTTGTACCAGATAATTGATGTGTGTCAGATTTTATTTTATATAATAAATAAGTATTATAATATAAAATAATTTCATAGTTACATAGTAATGTTCCCCAAGGTCCCAAGTTCCAAAGGTCCCATGCGATCGAACCCCTCTAGGCTCGGAAACTGCGTAACAATACGCCGTATTTTGTAAAAAAGAATTAAATAAATAAAAAAGTAATGGCATAGCCTATCTTTTTTAAAAAAAATTTGCAAAATATATTCTATGCAAAATAATAAAAATGGACCTAAAATGTAGTTAAAATTCTTATTAGAACCTATTTTCAAGTTTAACTAAGCTTGAATTGTTTATTTAAAAAGGCTCCAGTTTCATGAACGGAGTTACAAAGCTGGAGCACTGATATTGGAGGATTATGTGCTGAATTTTAAATATTTATGAAAAAAATTAATTCCGCATTTTCTTTAACCTCTTAATAAATCTTGGTAATAAAAAATTTTGTTTTCTATTAATTAATTTTAGCGTGGGGGCTAAAATTTAACCCGGAGTCTAAAAGATATACGCACGGAGAGAAGGGGCTTTAAATTGACCCCAGAGAGGAAAAGAGGTCAAGTTTAAACTTTCTTCTTCAGTACAAAAAAGGAAAACGTTAGTGAGCGTTAGAGGTTACCTCAAAATTTAATTTTATCTTGGGTAAAGGGGGAGTGATAAATTAATAATTCAGGATAAAATAGTTAATTACATACAGTTATGTATTTAAAACTTACGTGATTTTAGTTTCAAAAACTACAGATTTTGTTAAAAAAAGTTTTTGTTTTTATTCAGTTTTCCCAAAAAATACAAAATGATAGTGGAATTTTTATTATTTAAAGCTAAATTTGTTACATAAGTTTGTAGATATTAACTAGCTTTTGTTAAAATTCAAATATTAAGCATGCAAAAAATGAATTATATATTGCTGTTCTTTAAATTAGTATAGTGACATAAAAAGACCAAATTCTCCCGAATTAATTAGTTTGATAAATAATTGCTTAAAATAAGGTATTTAATATTTAGTTTTTATTTTTCTTAAGCGTTTAAGTTGTTTTGCTTGTTTTTAAATAAATGATGCTAACAAAGTTATCGTGAAACATGTTTTATATTTTATTTTTATGTTTTATTTCGGAATGAGGCCAATCAAAATTTATCTTCTTTACATGTGGATGACCCAGGTAATTTTTCATCTTCATAATTTATCATATTTATTATTATAGCTGGGTGCTGTTTTATAATTGTGATCGAACGCAGGCATTTTTTCGTTAATTACTTTTTTTCTTTGTAAGTATACAATGTATGGTCGGTATTTTTTGATTAACAGAATTAATAGCAAAAATATATAATAAAGGAAAAATGAGATACTTAGAACAAACTGCTTGTAAAAAAAAGTCCCGATTAAATGGGACCTGGTCCCATTTAAATGAGAGCTTTTACGATTTTGGTCGCATTTGAATCGGATCCCATTTAAATGGGATCCCATTTAAATAGGTCCCATTTAAATGGGATCCCACTTAAATCCCATTTAAATGGAAAATTGCCATTTAAATGAAATCCCATTTAAATAAGTCCCATTTAAATGGGGACCTATTTAAATGGGACCTAATCGAATGGGATCACATTTAAATGGGAAATGGATCCCATTTAAATGAGACTTATTTAAATGGGATACCATATAAATGGGACCAAAATCCAAAGGCCCCCCGTTTAAATGGGACGAGGTCCAGAACCATTTTTAAAAGGGCAGTTTGTTCTAAGTGTCTCATTTTTCCTTTATTATATATTTTTGTTAATAGTATTAAAATAGATATATATGCCCAGAAGAAAGTTCTTCTAACATTAAATTTTACAAATCACCAAAATCAATTAATCACTAAATCACCAAAATTTTCCAAAAAAATGAACACATGGGTGATTATAATAGGAAAAATCTTTAACTTTTTTGCTAGTTCTCGTGCACTAATTTAAGAATCCGGATTTAATCATTTAAAAAGCCGTTTTTTCTTTGTTCTTTTCTATTTGATTAATCTATTCTTCAAAGGTTTTGTGCTGCCATACAGTTTTAACCATTTCAATTTGCTCGCTCACTGAGCATTAAACACGCACAAAACTATGCATAACCTAAGTACGACCTAGGTCATACGAAGCTTTTACGGTTTGGAACCGAAAAAAGGCAATTACGGGAACGGGTTGTGTCACAGTTAATATGACCTGGTTTATACTTTGTCCAAAATGTCCGAAGGACAAAGCTCATAGAAAAACTTCAAAAGCAAAGTTTAAATTAAATTTTTACACCTGTTCATACTTCGTCCAAAGTGTCAAGAGCCAAATTTCAAATTTTATATTAAATTTAAAATCCGCACTATTGAAAACAATAAAACAGCATGTTTACAGCTATGATAGCATACATTCTAGAAAGTTTGCTATGAGCACGTGAAGAAATAATAGTTTAATTTTTCAATATAACATTATGATATTGCGTGGGTCGTAAGAAACAAAAACGAGCGGTTGGTCAACTAAAGGCGTCATAACTACGAGCAGCACAATGGTCAAAATTTTTGATATTTAATTTTACTTTTTTTTGCTGGCGCCAAAAAGCTTAGTTTTTTTTAAATAACATTGCTAAAACAATATTTTAAAATCATACAAAACAAAAATAAAAGTTTTAAGTATTTAAGAAAACTTTCCCAAAGTAAACATTAAAATGTGCGAACTTAAACGCTTTATATTTTATCGTATCAAGATAAGTCCAATCCGTGTTAACCCAATCATGTGATCGCCTTTCCTTTTTTTACCACGGTTAAACCTTTTTACGACTGCGCTAAAACCTTCGTTTGACGGTGATCGTATTTTCGTCTAACTATTGTGGTGCGTAAACTTCACCGCAGTAAGCTCCACATATCATCTAGGTCGCACGTAAGTCGTATATACCTTCTTCTTATTGTTATTATTTTTTTCAAACGGTCCTACATAACCTTATTCTTATACGCACTCAACCACACGTTTGTGGATCAGTCATTGCACCCCCGCAATATGCCTGGAGTATTTTTGAAGTTTTTAATTTATTTGAATGTATTTTTTAAAGTCAAAAGCCGGTCCACAAAACACATAAGAACTAAGCGCTGCGTTATCTAACTAATCTGATCCATAAAAGAGTGACTTTCTGGAAGAAGTGAAACATATTTAAACCCTTCATCCAAGCTGTCACATCGATAGTCTCCAATTTTGTTTAAACTCATATAATATCATGTATTTTAGATGTTTTGCGGAGCAAAAAAACCATTTTTAGCTCAATTTGACCAACTTGGATTTCTGTAGTAACTCTAAATTTGGTGATTTTAAAATGTTTTAAAAAAAATTATTAAAAAATTAATTTTTTTAAACAATAAAATAGCAGAGTTAAAACGTTTTAGGTCAAAATTTAATGTTATATACGTAAAAAATATTGATACCGTTTTAATACGTTCACTTACTGCGCATTAATTACGCAAATATATTACGCACCACCTGGGTGATTTGCAGAGTTCACCGCGGTAAATTTTACCCACCGCCATGGTTAGACAAAGGTATCACTGAAGGTTTTACGGCAATAATACAAAGGTTTCACGGTTGTAACCGGTAAAAAGGCAGTCAGGTAACGGATAAGTTTTTATCCTTTTGTATGTTTCTGGTATTTTGGAAAAATCGGAAATTTCGTTAAGATTTAGGATTTGGGACCTGGAAATCAAGTGCGAACTCTCCCTAACTCTTGATGCATTTTTTTAGCAAATCTCAATTTCACTTAATCTGTCAAATAAGTTTTGATTTGTTAATATACAATGTGGTCTTATAAATTAAAATGTCTCTATTTTTATCATATGCAAGAACTACAGCTCAAATATAAAATCGCATTATCAATTATCATCAATTTTTCCTGTGATTTTGTGATTTAAGATTTTTATTTTGTTTATTTTTGATGTTTTAAATTACAGTTTTTGTGAAGTTTTAAGGAATGGTACGACGATTTTTTGCTCTGGGATCCAATCGATTATGGCGGGCATTCGTTATACAGTACTGCCGTTATGATCAAGTGTGGCTACCGACACTCAACTATTACAACAAGTAGACTTATTATATTCTATGTTATATTATATTATATTATATAATAATATAATATTAATATAATAATAATATAATATAATAATATATTATAATAATAATAATATAATATATTATATTAATATAATAATATTATATTATATTATATTATATTATTTTATATTATATTATATTATATTATATTATATTACATTATATTATATTATATTATTTTATATTATATTATTTCTATATTATATTATATATATTTTATATTATATTATGTTATATTATATTATAATTAAACTTAATTTTCTAACTTAAAATAAGTTAAAAATCTAGTTTGAAGCTTTTAATATTACTTTTCTATGTGATTCTGTCTTTGATGGTTAGATTAGCGGTTTTTTTAAGGGGGAGAAAAAGAATACTGCTTCTAAAAAAGAACAACAAGTTTATGGCGATTTCCACTAAAACTTCCTTTTTTTGTGTTTTTAATAATAAGATTATTTTATTTAGATGAGTTATTTCTGTAACTAATTATAATAATTTTTTTTCATAGACTAAGTTCTCAAATATGGGTTTTCTAGTATTGGAAGAGGGTACAATAACTACTAGCGCCGATCATATGTAGGGGGAAAATTGAGAAAGAGCGACTAGTATATTTTTACGGTTTAAATATTTTTCAAATATTTATTGGTTTGAAAATTTCGACCCTTTTTCTTCAAAATTTACTAAATATGTTTTAATATTACAAAAGCAAAAGCAGTTTTTGGGGATTTTTAGTTTTTTGCCGCTTCCTAATTACGGCGCTGCTGGTGCACTTGATTTCCAGTTTTTTAATGTTTTAATTTACAGAAAATGCTTAGTTTAGAAGTTTTTGAATGGACTTTTTACAATTAGTTTTTAGATTTTAAATAGTTTTACAACCAAAACAGTAAAAAAAACCTATGTAAGTTTAAAATTAGTTTCAAAACACAAATTTAGAAACTTTAGTAGATGATTTTCTAGCTATTTCTAACATTTAATTAAAAAACCAAACCTTGTTATTTAGCATAAACTGATATATTAAAGTACTTCAACATAGTGAAACAGATAATCAATGTAACAATTTTAATTAACTATGGGTTTGAGTCGAGAACTACAAAAACTGAGATTTTCAAATTTGATTTTTTTTCTTTTTTTGTACCCCTCTCTCGTACATAAAAGACGCTTATTCAGAACTAGTCTATTGATGATTATCGTATTGTGCATATGTATGCACAATATATTTTTACTACTTAGTTTTATAGTTTGAAAATAGAAGAAAGATTAATTAATGTCATCCGCATATAAACAAAAGCAAATTGCGTCCTACACATCTCATAAAGTTCATGTATCCTGCCATATACATTTTAGTTGGTATACGACTTAAATATTATATGTATAAAGTTTATAGTATCAGTATGAAACCTGGGCAAACCCTTAGTTTCAGTATGAACATTAAGTATATGAGTTACAAAATTATATGTTATCGTCATAACTATAGCAAGTCCTAGTGGTCTTTTGGGCTACTTGAACGGTCTATAGCAAATAACTAAGATCGCGCCTATAGCGTTTTTTCGTTAATTATAAATCAACTATTATTTATTAAAAATTAATACAAACGTTTGTTAATGGTTAGTTAAATAGTACACTCAATGGTTACTACAGTAATAATAATTAATTTAAAAATAAGTAGTGTTCTAAAACTAGTTACAGTTAAACATCTTTATAGATCAAAAAACAATTATGCGGAAATCTAAGCTAATTTCTCCATAGTATTAAATTCCACAGACAAAGTTCTAAATAAAACAATAATAAATAAATAGTATTAAACATGTTATTAAATATGGTTTTTCTTTAAGAATAAGCCGTTAAAAATCTAAAGGCTGGTTCATACTTATGACAAAACGTCCTTTGGACTTTGTCCAAAGGACAATTTTAGAAAAGCCAAAACGTTCTTTGGACTTTTTCCTTTGGACAAAGTATGAACTCTACTTGAAATTTGTCTTTTGGACAAAATCCAAAGGACAAAATTCAAAACGAAAAAGTCCAAAGGACAAAAAGATATTGAACACGTTGTTCTTTGGACTTTCTCCTTTGGACAAAATCCAAAGGACAAAGTGCAAAGGACGTTTTGAGGCTGTGTTTGTCCTTTGGACAAAGTTAGAAGGACTTTTTTATTTACTTTTGGACTTTGTGCAAAGGACGTTTTGTCATAAGTATGAACCAGCTTTAAGCCTCTCAAGACCATTTCTATACACCAAAATATAGATGAGCTAATTTTACATCATTTAGCTTAACTTCGCTTTAAGGGACTTTGAAGCAACCACGAAGCTACGAAGCTCCGAAGCTCCTTTGCGGTTTAAAATGCGCCAGGAAGCTTCAGGAGCATGATATTGGGGGTTAAAAACATAAATAATTCTAATATGGTACTTTTCCGAAAGTGCGCCATTAAAATAACATACGTGAGCATCGTTTTGATACAAAAGAATTGCACATTTTTTTTGTTTTATCATATGTATTTTTAATGCTATGCTAATATAAAGAAATATTTTAGAATGTTCCCATATGATCAGCAAAATTGTACGTTAACATTTGCATCTTGGACTTATGACATTATGGCTATAAATTACATATCCTCAACCGAGGTGATGTTTAAACTTTGCGCGTTTGTCTCCACATCCTCTTCACTTAGACATATAGACTCACAATAAGTATAAAATTAACGTGACTCGAACTTTTAACGTTTATAGTATTTGTTTTTATTAAAAATATAAAGAGTCACAGTCATAACGAGATTGACTAATTTTGTCATTATAACAACGGCATGTTTGGCTTTGGTTTGAACATCTTTAACAACAATATAAAATTTATTTTTTTGCAGTTTTCTAAACCTATAATTTACAGAAGACAGCAAAAGTCTTGTTGTTTGATTTACCTTATTTGTGTAACTCGCTTTGAAAAACAGGAACAACTCAAGCACCTGCAGGCAAACAAGTAAAAAGTGCACTAGAATATTGTATGCACCTAAAATAGTCGTTACTACAGAAAAATAAGCCACAGTCATAGTAAAATACACGTGACTGCGTTTCTATTTCTTTCTCGTGCAAAGGGTGCTGTTTGAAATTTAAAACGAGACCAAACAGTAGCATATAATTGTGTTTTCCTTACTTGCATGTGTAAATTTTTAAGTAAAAAAAGTTCATTTATTTTTCCTAAAGACGGATATACAGAGCCAATCAAGCAGCATTAATAGCATTAAATCAAAAATACTCGCATAGCAACCAATATAAATAAGATATCAACATTTTCGTGTCCCCGCCGAGACTGATCTTGTGAGCTTCAGTCCTAAGGGCCAGACGAGCGTTCTGTCACTGGACCACGACTCCACAAACTAAAATAAACACAAAAATTAATTATGCAAAAAGTATCAATAATTATAAAAAGTTTTAAAAGTAAACTCCACAATTTTAAAGGAAATAAAGACAAAAATATTTTAGCAAACCCCCATTTTTGTTTCATAAATCGTAATTTCTTATTGAATCGTAAAAATATAAAAAAACGTGTATAACAGTTAGTATTTTCAAAAATTAATTTAAAATATAACAAAAATAATTTAAAATATTTGAAATTTTTGCGATTTTATTCGTACCATAGGATTAAATTTTGTTTAATGTGAGGAACCTTATTATCTCTTAACCTTATTATATTTATATTAATATATCTAATTATAATGTAGAGGTTATGAGCTCAAGTGGTAGAACGTACGTCTTGGTATAATGAAGGCACTTCCATCGATCCCCAAATTAGACACGCTACACATTGATAACATTAATTGTTTGTTATATTGTCATATTACTAGTTTGTATTGCAGTTAGTGGCGAGTAACATGGATCTTTTCTATCCTGCTTTTTCCAGACAAACAATTTTAAACAATTAAAAAATACATTTTGATGGTGATGTTGTCGTTGAGTATTCGAAATATGTCAATCCCTTGTTTCGTTTAAAACGTTCCAATTTTAAAATAAGGAATCAGCGCGAGGTTTACACAAAATACCGCGTGTAAGTCAGTTAGAAGAGAAAGCTACATGAACAATGAAAAATGGGAAATCGACAGTTTAGACATTGTTCGTCACAAAATTCAATACGATTGCTGTACCAATCCCTATGCCGTTATTAAAGCTCATTTGGTAAGTACTTTTATTGTTTAAGAACTTTAGACCTTGTTCACACCGGAGAACACGTTTGCACCGCACCGCTATAAGTGACATTGTAACGGTGCGAACTTACGTAGAACGCGTTTTCACTTGTCACTTGTCAATTTTCACCCCTGAGTGAACTACCCTTTATTGCTTACAAGCAGCGGTAGAAGCATCAAATCTCCTTTTGTAAATGGATTATTTTGGTAATTGGGAACAGCTTATTAAATAGCACTTTTAGTTTATTAAAGAGTAAAGGGTTTTAGGTACCTAAGGAGGAGGGAACTTGAAATCGCGCAAAATTCTAAAGCTTGAAAAGTAAAAAATAAAACCCGAAGTCTTAAATAAAAAAATAGTTTGAGTTTAAGTTTTGGCTTAAACATAAGTTAAGGTTTTAGCAACCTTTAAAATTGCACTTTTTAGACATCTATTTTATGACTAGAAGTTCTAACTCCTGCAAACGATATAAGATTGGTCAAATTTTCATGGGTGGCGCGGGAGCGCCACGATACAATTTAGCCCCATAGCACCGCGCCAACCATAATTAGAGAACGTGGGTAAATTTTGAAATTCAGAACCTTCTTCTTCTTCTTCTTCTTCTTCTTTCCTTGTCTCTTATTATTCCAACGCTCCATTCTTAAAAACGATATTCCTCATTCGTTACTGATTGATCAAAAATAAACATGGGCTCATTAGAAAGAAGAAGGAATTACGCAACTTTCTTAGGAAGCACTTTTTTCATTTAGGTCCTTGTTATCGATTTATTGATCAAAATAAAGAATTGAAAAATAGGCAAATCGAACTTCCAACCGCACAATAACAGCCTTTTGGCAACAATAAGGATTGTACAGAGCAGACAACCAACATCCCCTCATAAAAACCGCACAAAAATAGCAGACCGGTTTTAATTGGTGGCAGAAACGGCACCAGTTCCCAGCGCCATCTGCTTCAACCGCGCGGAAAACGGCAAAAACAACAGAGTACTTTTTTTAATTCTTGCCCTACTGATGACAAAATTAATTCAAAGTTTTATTTATTAAAAAATAATAATAAGCGTCGGTGGCGCGGGAGCGCCACGCGCCGGTCAGTCACTCGAGTGGTGCCGCGGGTGCCGACTGGCAATTTAACCCACGGCACCGCGCCAACTATACTTAGAGAACGTGGACGAAATTTTGTTATTCATGCTTCGTCATCTTATTATTATTATTATTATTTTTACTTTAAAAATTATAATTGCAATCATTGGCGCACGGCATCGCGCCAACTACTGTCTAGAGAACGTAGGTAAACTTTGTCTGGAGCGCAACTGCACCGCACTAACTATAGTAATATATATAATTAAACAACGTGGGTTAATTTTGTAATTTAAATTCATCTTCTTCTTCTTATTATTTTTTATTTTATCTCGGCAACGGAATGATTATAAACATATGTCATTGCGCAGCTAAAACTATAGTTTATTAGGCTATTTTTTAATTTAATTAAAAAAAAATGGTAGAGGCTGGCCTCTGAAAAATGCTCTAAGAATAAAGCAGGAAGCAGGGGCGATTTTTCCCGGGGCGTATTTTTAGACAGATATGATGTAGACTAGTCTGAGATGGACATTATGTGGACTATACGGGAAATTTGCATTTTGGTTTGGCCAGCTGCTCACTAAATAAAAATTTCTACGATATGATAATGTATTTGTTTATACATTGATCTAACCACACAGCACTGTTGCGATTTTTTTTTAGTTTGATCAAATGTCATAATTGAAAAAATCATACTCACAGCAATCTTTGACAAAGCGCGAAATCGCCACTTTTTCAAATT
>JASAMX010001952.1:0-12101 GCA_030248175.1 Microlaimidae sp. YZB2_3 | reverse complement strand
CTTACAACACTTTACTTACTCACAAATGTGATATTCGCACAACATTATGTTTTGACGATATTGTTTTATTCATAAACGACAAAATTTATGCGTGCATGTGTTTGTATGTGTTCATTATTTACACAGGCCCTGGTTCATGTCGGTTAATATAATACTGTGAAGCAATTTGATTAAAATTTTTATTGGACTTACAAATAAAATGAAACGGGGGAGGGGGGAGGCCGCCCCCGCTCTGATTACGTCCCTGATGGAAAGCTTATACCCCGAGGAATGTCGTCAAAAATTTAAGTCGAGATTTTTATACTGGACAACGTATTTTAACTGAAGGGGGACCCCGTGAATTTTGTAACCTAAGATTTTTTTGTTTTTGAATTGGCTGAAACTTATTGGTAAGAGTAATTAGCCAATGTTTAAGTATATCATGGTTTTTTGGTAAGATGAACATGGACATCTTTATGCTGGACAATGTTTTTTCACTAAAGAGGGAGGGACCTTGACAGAACGGTACCCCCTGGCAACCCCTATTAGCTTTCAAGGGCTATATTTACTCGGTATAACCTCTCCTCGCTCCCCGGTCCATGCTTATAATGGAGTCAGCGTATAGCTGACTGATATCTTTTCAACTACATCTTGATGGTAAAAATTTCATGTAAATCGAAATTTGCGGCATTCACCAATTTCGTCGCTCGCCAGTGCACATTATTTTGTACAAATTACACAAAAACAAACTGAAAAAAACCCCAAAGGATTATTCAGAATCGCAGAAATAGAGTTATCCAATTTCTTAACAACTTTTTCGTGCAATCAATTTTTGACATTTTTTTAAAATCTTTAAATTAAGACGAGAAGCTGTTGAGTTACGACGATTAATACCAGTTCAACGGTCCACACATTTAATCAATTCATTAAAGCTTCAGTCCGAGCTGTCATCGTCCGATTTTGGGGCTTCGGCCTCTTCGGCTGTATCCTCCTTTTCGTCTCCCTCGCTTTTGTTAGCCTCCTTTTCCGCGTCGTCGTCTTCTTTTTCTGATTCACCCGAAGAACTGTCCATTTTCTTCTGTTTCGGCGGCGTTTCTTCGTTTTCTTCGCTAACAAATTAAGAGAAATATTAGTTAAATCAAGGGTGTGAGTTAATCTTTAAAAGCATCTCAAGCCGGGGTCCCGCCATAGGTGGGCCGGAAAGGTGGTTTGATGGTTATACCCTAAAAAATCCCGAAACTGGCAGCACTCACGAAACTTAATTTTGTTTTTTAGAGTAATTTTTAATTTTTTTAAATCTCCAATAGGGTAGTGCATTTAATTTCGGCACTTTTCCCAATTGGGCATTTTTGATTTTGGACTATATCTTTGGTAATCCTGGACGGAATACGACGTTTGATAGCTCAAATGAGAGTTAATTATATGTAGATGACTGTCGTGAGCTTTTTATTTGTTATGTTATGATATTTTTATGTGAAATTGTGTGATTTATAATTTTAAAAAAATGTTACTCGTTTTTAGAACATGGGCATTTCATGATTACGCAATAAATTGGTTTAAAAATTAAACTGTCCTGGTAAAAATTTAGTCTATTTTCCGAATTTTTAGTCCCCGTGGTTCTACGCTGCGTCTGTTGTGAGCGATCGTTATAAAATAAAATAGTGTAATTTCGGCACACTATTGCTGTAGGTAAAAACGGGTTGAATTTAGTAGTTGGATGGTAAATTGTAGTTGTAAATAGTTAAAAGACAACGTTGAAATGTGTAGGAGTCATAGCACTGCACTTAAACTCGATTAAGGGGGTCTTTTTAAAAAGTGCCGAAATTAAATGCACTTTTTTTTCCCAAATTTTCCTAATTTTGATACCATTTAGCATTTTAGCTGTTAGTTTTTTCCAGTTACACGTTGAACAACAAGTAAAAGCTTAAATTACAGAAAACTGTCTGGAGATAATGATAGGTTTTTAAATTTTTGAAAATGATGATTTTTGACTGAGAAACAATCGATTGTTTGTAAAGTGCCGAAATTAAATGCATAAATTTAATTTCGGCAATTTTCCATTTTTTTAAAAACTGATTTAATTAAGTAAAAAAACAACTTTCGTACAGTGAATTTTTTATGACGCAACGCAGTATCGTAAAAGCTTTAAAATGAGCTATCAAACATAAAAATCAGGCCATACAGCGAAAAGTTACATTGGAAAAACGAAAAAGTGCCGAAATTAAATGCACTACCCTATTGTAAGTGAGTTTTACTTGTGTTTAGGTTTTTCCCATACCGTTTTAATCTTTTTTTCATAAATGCTGACCAACAATTAAACCCATTAAGTAGTAGTAGACCTGCGCACAATAATATTATAATAAACCCTAATAATTTAATTAAACATGGACAGTACACCTGACCTTAGTTGCCTAAAGTAACCTAAGTGAAACCCTACATTCGAGCTGAACTTTTTCATTACAAATTTTCTTTTAACGATGTGTTATTGAAGAATGCTAAAATGAAAATAGCAATTACCTGGAATCCCCACTACTGGCTATCCGTTTGCGTTTTGTTGGTTTGGATGTTTTTTCTTCGTCTTCTCCGGATTCCGAGTCTTTCGGTGTCCCCGCTTGTTCATCCGCTGAATCCCTAAGTAAAATTAATATTTTTATTATAATTATTATTAAATTATTATAATTATTTTTATTTATAATGTCAAAACATTATAATACAAATAATACAAGAGTAAACACGAAGCTGTAACCTTCAACCTTAATTATTTCGCATTTTGATTAGTGCTGTTCTAGCAGTATTCAAATCAATTGTTTACGTTTTTAACAATGTAAGGCTCTGAAAACTAAAGATTTTGAAATCAAATTATAAATTATGTTGTCACGTTAAAATTAAAAAAAAAACAACAAAACTATGCGCGTTTGTTGCTGGGCTGCTATTAGCGGTATGGGAACTTGAGGTAATTTATTTCCATAATAGGGTAGTGCATTTAATTTCGGCACTTTTCCCAATTGGGCATTTTTGATTTTGGACTATATCTTTGGTAATCCTGGACGGAATACGACGTTTGATAGCTCAAATGAGAGCTAATTATATGTAGATGACTGTCGTGAGGTTTTTATTTGTTATGTTATGATATTTTCATGTGAAATTGTGTGATTTATAAAAAAATAAAATTGTTACTCGTTTTTAGAACATGGGCATTTCATGATTACGCAATAAATTGGTTTAAAAATTAAACTGTCATGGTAAAATTTAGTCTATTTTCCAAATTTTTAGTCCCCGTGGTTCTACGTTGCGTCTGTGGTAAGCAATCGTTATAAAATAAAATAGTGTAATTTCAGCACACTATTGCTGTAGGTAAAAACGGGTTCAATTTAGTGGTCGGGTGTTAAATTGTAGTTGTAATTAGTTAAAAGACAACGTTGAAATGTGTAGGAGTCATAGCACTGCGTTTAAACTCGATTAAGGGGGTCTTTTTAAAAAGTGCCGAAATTAAATGCACTTTTTTCCCAAATTTTCCTCATTTTGATACCATTTGGCATTTTAGCTGTAACTTTTTGCCAGTTACACGTTGAACAACAAATAAAAGCTTAAATTAAATAAAACTGTCTGGAGATAATGATAGGCTTTTAAATTTTTGAAAATGATGATTTTTTTGACTGAGAAACAATCGATTGTTTGTAAAGTGCCGAAATTAAATGCATACATTTAATTTCGGCACTTTTCCATTTTTTTAAAAACTGAATTAATTAAGTAAAAAAACAATTTTCGTACAATGAATTTTTTATGACGCAACGCAGTATCGTAAAAGATTTAAAATGAGCTATCATACATGAAAATCAGGCCATACAGTGAAAAGTTACATTGGAAAAACGAAAAAGTGCCGAAATTAAATACACTACCCTAATCGATTCGCTTATACATAATATTTTCACTTAGGGACCGATATCCCAAATTTAAGTTTAAGTTTAAATTTAAATTTTCAGTTATTCTACAAGAGAAGGGTCGACGCCGGGTAAAAAAAATTAAATTCTAAAGATTTTCCAAGGTTCACTCTAAAAAATTAGGGTCAAAGGGTAAACTGTTAAAACAATCGACAGGACGGTTAAGAGTTAAAAATTAGGGAACCTTGACAAAAAAAGTGCCCACTAATTTTTAAAGCAAATTCCATCCAATTTCGGTGATTTAATTAAATTTGATAAGCGCAATTCTGTGATATTATTTAAGTTTATATTACAAAAATAATGATTAGATTTTACTTCGAGTTAATCTTTATTTTGAATATTTATTAACAAAAAGTTAAAGGAATTATTTGTCACTCAGTTAAGTTAAGAATTTTATTAAACTTATTAAATACAAGATTAAAAAATAAGTAATAAATAACTCACTACCAAATTAAGCCCAGACCTGCAAGCAAATAATTACATCTCAAATTCGACATAATTAAATCAATTCAAATTAATACTACCAAAAAACAAAATTAATAGTAATAATAATGCATAATTTATTTGATTAATATATTTTATTACGACTTAGCATGACGTTTCGAGACCGCACAGTTGTAATCTTCAGTGGCAGTCTAAAATAAGAATAGATAATAATACTTGTCGCTATGTTCGGCGGTGTTTTTGTCCCCGTCCTCCTCGTCTTCTTCTTCACTGCTGCTCTGTATTTTGGCTTTTCGTTTGGTCGGCGAGCGTTTGGCTTTTCGCTTGGCTGCCACTCTAGAAACATTATAATGAGCCACAATCAGTATAGGGTATCTGACTTAATTTCGGTCACCAATTTAGGGTGTTAGAAATTGGCTTATTTTTAAAACACAAAAGAACTAAACTAGCTCCAAAGTTACTGGATGAATGTCGAATAAAGTGTTTTTGCAAAAGTTTTTATTTGTGTTGTTCTGCATTATCAACATTTTCATACAAAAAGTGAATTTTTTGTGATTTTTTGGATTTTTCCTTTGTGTTTGAACTGCATCAAATTTAGAACATAGCACTATATAATATAACCTTAAAATAACTTCTATTTAAAGCTCGAAACTATTAATTTTCATGTTTTGATATTTTCTTTAAAATCACTTTGCAATGCGTGTAACTAAATGCGCATTTTAAGATTCCGTTAATTTCGGCCACCTTAAAATTCACGTGAAAAAACCTGTTTAACACGATTTGCCCCATTATGTGTACGGGTGGGGCGTGGGGGTTACATAACACATAATCTACTAAGTTATATTAAATTATGAATAGATCGGAAGGAATTTCTCAAAAATAATATAGAAACACAATAAAAAAGCCAGGTTATTTTCTTGGCGGAGGAATGCAGTCAGATATGAAACATCAAAGATAAGCAAGGGTTGGTTGGGTTTTTAGGTTAAAAATATAACAAAACTCAATAGGATGGAATAAAATTTTTAACAGACTTTCTTTAAATTTGGCTGGCTGTAACAAAAGCCATTTTATGTTAAAATATTCTTTCACACCAAAAAAATTCAACAAAAAACACGTGTTAAACTTGTGTTTTTTAAGGTTTTTACATAATTATTTAAAGATTTGCTAATAGCTATAATAGTTTGTAAACGGGATAAATTAAATTATTATGTACCAAGAACAATACCTAAGAATAAATCTGCAACATTTAAAAATATTATTGTCAGTTTTAGCAATAGTTATAGCCAGTTTTTTCTAGGTAGCCGAAGTTAATGGCACGCGCCTTAACTTAAGCCACTTTTTAGCTTATTAAAAAAAAGTTTAAACCAGCACTGATTTTTAAGTGCAACAGAAATTTTTAAATTTTGCACTGGAATAACAAAAATAGCTGTTGTTTGATTTTTAAACCAAATCCTGGCTCGATTAGATGAACCAGAAAAAATTATCCAAAAAATAAAAAAAGGTGGCCGAAATTAAGTCAGCTTTTCTAAAATACGCGTGACTCTGACTCATAACGTTTGTGTGTTAAAAAAAGTTACAAGAGGTAAATGACGATTCTGAATCATTCTGCCGGGGTAACGGCACTTTGCAACTAATATTTTTCTCGTAATTTATGGAGCTATACTGACACTGGAGAGACCCTCGAATTTTGGAAAATATCTTCTCAAACACTATTTTCAACGTTTTTAGTGATGGGGATATTAAGGGAGGGAGGTGTCCGACTTCGAGATTTTGGTTGGTATTTATACCCTCTGCCCAACTATAGCTTTAACCCCCAAGTTTAAAAAATTCCAGAAACCCCCATATTAAAAATTATGTGGAATTGGGTGAGAGTGGGCAAGAAAAATAGGGTTTTTGAGTAAAAATTTTTCTCGGTATAGCCAAAGACAATAATATAGATGAAGATGAAGTAAGATGGTTAGTTCAGTGTGGAAGAAACGGGAAAGAAAGGGAAAGGTAATGTAAAACCTGATAGGAAGATGGAGTAAAATCTGAGAAACGTATTTTTACACCATCTTTTTTTCTAAAATAAATTTTACCCATATATTATTACTATTTAAAGAAAAATGAAAAAAACCCTGCCAATTTCAGGTCAAAATTCATGTTACTGGAGTATTGAGCTTATATAGCCTAATTTAGATAAAACAACACAACTTAACATTGGAGATGATTTTGGTTTATAAAATAATTATGTGTAAAAATTGGCGTCTCAAACTCTTATATCCACTTTGGAGTGGGATTAAATCCGTTTTCCCAGAATTTAGAGGAGAAATTCGTTATCCTCCACTTTCTGCGGTGCCCAGTATGCCCCAGGCAAGCTGCCTAGTTTAATGGTGGCAATTTCTTGATCAGCACTTTTTGCGCTCCCATTATTTTAACTCTCTCCCTTATTTATCGTTCTTGTTCCAACGACAGCACATTGAGTCCGAAGCCGTCATTGTAAATTAAAAAATACTAAGCTAAATATAAAAATTTGTAAGAATGCAACACAATACTACTGTTTTAACTTTTCTTAGCTAAAAAATAGCCAAAGTACTCGAACTTGTAATGTCATTTCCAGCCATGTACCCAAACCCAATCGACTTACGTACTAGACATTGAACCAACACTCATTGTGTTCATTATATTATATAACTCAACATTTATAGGGCGTCGTTGGAACAAGAACGATAAATAAGGGAGAGAGTTAAAATAATGGGAGCGCAAAAAGTGCTGATCAAGAAATTGCCACCATTAAACTAGGCAGCTTGCCTGGGGCATACTGGGCACCGCAGAAAGTGGAGGATAACGAATTTCTCCTCTAAATTCTGGGAAAACGGATTTAATCCCACTCCAAAGTGGATATAAGAGTTTGAGACGCCAATTTTTACACATAATTATTTTATAAACCAAAATCATCTCCAATGTTAAGTTGTGTTGTTTTATCTAAATTAGGCTATATAAGCTCAATACTCCAGTAACATGAATTTTGACCTGAAATTGGCAGGGTTTTTTTCATTTTTCTTTAAATAGTAATAATATATGGGTAAAATTTATTTTAGAAAAAAAGATGGTGTAAAAATGCGTTTCTCAGATTTTACTCCATCTTCCTATCAGGTTTTACATTACCTTTCCCTTTCTTTCCCGTTTCTTCCACACTGAACTAACCATCTTACTTCATCTTCATCTATATTATTGTCTTTGGCTATACCGAGAAAAATTTTTACTCAAAAACCCTATTTTTCTTGCCCACTCTCACCCAATTCCACATAATTTTTAATATGGGGGTTTCTGGAATTTTTTAAACTTGGGGGTTAAAGCTATAGTTGGGCAGAGGGTATAAATACCAACCAAAATCTCGAAGTCGGACACCTCCCTCCCTTAATATCCCCATCACTAAAAACGTTGAAAATAGTGTTTGAGAAGATATTTTCCAAAATTCGAGGGTCTCTCCAGTGTCAGTATAGCTCCATAAATTACGAGAAAAATATTAGTTGCAAAGTGCCGTTACCCCGGCAGAATGATTCAGAATCGTCATTTACCTCTTGTAACTTTTTTTAACACACAAACGTTATGAGTCAAAGTCACGCGTATTTTAGAAAAGCTGACTTAATTTCGGCCACCTTTTTTATTTTTATTTTTTGGATAATTCTTTTTGGTTCATCTAATCGAGCCAGGATTTGGTCTAAAAATCAAACGACAGCTATTTTTGTTATTCCAGTGCAAAATTTAAAAATTTCTGTTGCACTTAAAAATCAATGGTGGTTTAAACTTTTTTTTTAATAAGCTAAAAAGTGGCCTAAGTTAAGGCGCGTGCCATTAACTTCGGCTACCTAGAAAAAACTGGCTATAACTATTGCTAAAACTGACAATAATATTTTTAAAGTTCGCAGATTTATTCTTAGGTATTGTTCTTGGTACATTATAATTTAATTTATCCCGTTTACAAACTTTTATAGCTATTAGCGAATCTTTAAATAATTATGTAAAAACCTTAAAAAACACAAGTTTAACACGTGTTTTTTGTTGAATTTTTTTGGTGTGAAAGAATATTTTAACATAAAATGGCTTTTGTTACAGCCAGCCAAATTTAAAGAAAGTCTGGTAAAAATTTTATTATTGAGTTTTGTTATATTTTTAACCTAAAAATCCAACCAACCCTTGCCTATCTTTGATGTTTCATATCTGACTGCATTCCTCCGCCACCTGGCTTTTTTATTGTGTTTTTATATTATTTTTGAGAAATTCCTTCCGATCTATTCATAATTTAATGTAACCTAGTAGATTATGTGTTATGTAACCCCCACGCCCCACCCGTACACATGATGGGGCAAATCGTGTTAAACAGGTTTTTTCACGTGAATTTTAAGGTGGCCGAAATTAACGGAATCTTAAAATGCGCATTTAGTTACACGCATTGCAAAGTGATTTTAAAGAAAATATCAAAACATGAAAATTAATAGTTTCGAGCTTTAAATAGAAGTTATTTTAAGGTTATATTATATAGTGCTATGTTCTAAATTTGATGCAGTTAAAACACAAGGGCAAAATCCAGAAAATCACAAAAAATTCACTTTTTGTATGAAAATGTTGATAATGCAGAACAACACAAATAAAAACTTTTGCAAAAACACTTTATTCGACATTCATCCAGTAACTTTGGAGCTAGTTTAGTTCTTTTGTGTTTTAAAAATAAGCCAATTTCTAACACCCTAAATTGGTGACCGAAATTAAGTCAGATACCCTATACTGATTGTGGCTCATTATAATGTTTCTAGAGTGGCAGCCAAGCGAAAAGCCAAACGCTCGCCGACCAAACGAAAAGCCAAAATACAGAGCAGCAGTGAAGAAGAAGACGAGGAGGATGGGGACAAAAACACCGCTGAACATAGCGACAAGTATTATTATCTATTCTTATTTTAGACTGCCACTGAAGATGACAACTGTGCGGTCTCGAAACGTCATGCTAAGTCGTAATAAAATATATTAATCAAATAAATTATGCATTATTATTACTATTAATTTTGTTTTTTGGTAGTATTAATTTGAATTGATTTAATTATGTCGAATTTGAGATGTAATTATTTGCTTGCAGGTCTGGGCCTAATTTGGTAGTGAGTTATTTATTACTTATTTTTTAATCTTGTATTTAATAAGTTTAATAAAATTCTTAACTTAACTGAGTGACAAATAATTCCTTTAACTTTTTGTTAATAAATATTCAAAATAAAGATTAACTCGAAGTAAAATCTAATCATTATTTTTGTAATATAAACTTAAATAATGTCACAGAATTGCGCTTATCAAATTTAATTAAATCACCGAAATTGGATGGAATTTGCTTTAAAAATTAGTGGGTATTTTTTGTCAAGGTTCCCTAATTTTTAACTCTTAACCGTCCTGTCGATTGTTTTAACAGTTTACCCTTTGACCCTAATTTTTTAGAGTGAACCTTGGAAAATCTTTAGAATTTAATTTTTTTTACCCGGCGTCGACCCTTCTCTTGTAGAATAACTGAAAATTTAAATTTAAACTTAAACTTAAATTTGGGATATCGGTCCCTAAGTGAAAATATTATGTATAAGCGAATCAATTAGGGTAGTGTATTTAATTTCGGCACTTTTTCGTTTTTCCAATGTAACTTTTCACTGTATGGCCTGATTTTCATGTTTGATAGCTCATTTTAAATCTTTTACGATACTGCGTTGCGTCATAAAAAATTAATTGTACGAAAATTGTTTTTTTACTTAATTAATTCATTTTAAAAAAAAATGCCGAAATTAAATGTATGCATTTAATTTCGGCACTTTACAAACAATCGATTGTTTCTCAGTCAAAAAATCATCATTTTCAAAAATTTAAAAGCCTATCATTATCTCCAGACAATTTTATTTAATTTAAGCTTTTACTTGTTGTTCAACGTGTAACTGGCAAAAAGTTACAGCTAAAATGCCAAATGGTATCAAAATGAGGAAAATTTGGGAAAAAAGTGCATTTAATTTCGGCACTTTTTAAAAAGACCCCCTTAATCGAGTTTAAACGCAGTGCTATGACTCCTACACATTTCAACGTTGTCTTTTAACTAATTACAACTACAATTTAACACCCGACCACTAAATTGAACCCGTTTTTACCTACAGCAATAGTGTGCTGAAATTACACTATTTTATTTTATAACGATTGCTTACCATAGACGCAACGTAGAACCACGGGGACTAAAAATTTGGAAAATAGACTAAATTTTACCAGGACAGTTTAATTTTTAAACCAATTTATTGCGTAATCATGAAATGCCCATGTTCTAAAAACGAGTAACAATTTTATTTTTTTATAAATCACACAATTTCACATGAAAATATCATAACATAACAAATAAAAACCTCACGACAGTCATCTACATATAATTAGCTCTCATTTGAGCTATCAAACGTCGTATTCCGTCCAGGATTACCAAAGATATAGTCCAAAATCAAAAATGCCCAATTGGAAAAGTGCCGAAATTAAATGCACTACCCTATTATGGAAATAAATTACCTCAAGTTCCCATACCGCTAATAGCAGCCCAGCAACAAACGCGCATAGTTTTGTTGTTTGTTTTTTTTAATTTTAACGTGACAACATAATTTATAATTTGATTTCAAAATCTTTAGTTTTCAGAGCCTTATATTGTTAAAAACGTAACCAATTGATTTGAATACTGCTAGAACAGCACTAATCAAAATGCGAAATAATTAAGGTTGAAGGTTACAGCTTCGTGTTTACTCTTGTATTATTTGTATTATAATGTTTTGACATTATAAATAAAAATAATTATAATAATTTAATAATAATTATAATAAAAATATTAATTTTACTTAGGGATTCAGCGGATGAACAAGCGGGGACACCGAAAGACTCGGAATCCGGAGAAGACGAAGAAAAAACATCCAAACCAACAAAACGCAAACGGATAGCCAGTATGGATTCCAGGTAATTGCTATTTTCATTTTAGCATTCTTCAATAACACATCGTTAAAAGAAAATTTGTAATGAAAAAGTTCAATTCTTAATGTAGGGTTTCACTTAGGTTACTTTAGGCAACTAAGGTCAGGTGTACTGTCCATGTTTAATTAAGTTATTAGGGTTTATTATAATATTATTGTGCGCAGGTCTACTACTACTTAATGGGTTTAATTGTTGGTCAGCATTTATGAAAAAAAGATTAAAACGGTATGGGAAAAACCTAAACACAAGTAAAATTCACTTACAATAGGGTAGTGCATTTAATTTCGGCACTTTTTCGTTTTTCCAATGTAACTTTTCGCTGTATGGCCTGATTTTTATGTTTGATAGCTCATTTTAAAGCTTTTACGATACTGCGTTGCGTCATAAAAAATTCACTGTACGAAAGTTGTTATTTTACTTAATTAAATCAGTTTTTAAAAAAATGGAAAATTGCCGAAATTAAATTTATGCATTTAATTTCGGCACTTTACAAACAATCGATTGTTTCTCAGTCAAAAATCATCATTTTCAAAAATTTAAAAACTTATCATTATTTCCAGACAGTTTTCTTTAATTTAAGCTTTTACTTGTTGTTCAACGTGTAACTGGAAAAAACTAACAGCTAAAATGCTAAATGGTATCAAAATTAGGAAAATTTGGGAAAAAAATGTGCATTTAATTTCGGCACTTTTTAAAAAGACCCCCTTAATCGAGTTTAAGTGTAGTGCTATGACT